>WNWK01004557.1:0-137710 GCA_009830355.1 Cherax destructor | reverse complement strand
ACAAACATTAGTATCATTATATTGTTTACAAAACTTGTTTACACCAACCAACAATAAAAATTTTTTTTTATTACTATTGTTCTATAATATATATAGACATATATAATGACTTTCCATCAACTGCAATTAGCACTTCAAAGCTCCAAGATGTGTGTGTGTGTGTGTGTGGACATCTAAATTTGCTGAGTCAGGGTAAGGCAGCTGTCAAAATGACATATTATACCATTACTCACCACCCCCCACCCTGCCTGTCAACACAAAAGGGGACCCATGTCTTCTTCCCCACAACCTCCTTCCTTTCCTTTCTTTCTGCCTTCCTTTCTTACATATTTCCTTCCTTCCTTCCTCTCTTCTCTTCCTTCCTGCCTTCCTTTCTTCCTTCATTCCTTCCTTTATTTCTTCCTTCCTTTCTTACTTCTTTTGTTCCGTCCTTCCTCTCATGTCTTCCTTCCTTCCTTTCTCTCTTTCTTTCTTTCTTAATTCCTTCCTTCTTCCTTTCCTCCTTCCTTCTTCTTTCCTTCCTTCCTCTCATCTCTTCTTTCCTTCCTTCCTTCCTCTCATCTCTTCTTTCCTTCCTTCCTTCCTCTCATCTCTTCTTTCCTTCCTTCCTCTCATCTCTTTCTTCCTTCTGGTATCCTGGGCATTTCTTTCGGTCACAAACTCCTCAAAACCATGAAATTTATCTTCAGAGACACATCCATCTGTGTTAGAGTTATCATTGAGGAAGAGAACAGTCCCAGATGCGCCAAGGAGTCAGATAATTTTTACCGCTAGGGATGCTGAACAAGGACAACTGAAATGACGTTCCCACAATGCACCACTGGCTGCCCGATTTTTTTTATACTGCGCACACTGACCACACAGACCCATTCTCTCACATGTAGGCCTACCAGCTTTCTCCCGCTTGATTTGAGGCCTCTAGAATTTATGCGTCTTAATATGTCCGAAACATTGGCTCGTAAGACGTATATATACGACCGAAGTCAAAGGGTTAAATTGAGAATTAATTTACCAAGTGGACTGTAATAATAACATAATTTCAGATTTAGCAGACAGCGGATTTTGTCCATTAAATCAAGATTTCACTGTATGTGTGTATTTTTTTCATGCTGGCCGTCTCCCACAGAGGCAGAGTGACCCAAAAAAAAAAATAACCATCATTCACATTGTCACTGCCTTGCCAAAGACATGCAGATACAACAGCTTAGATGTTCTTCCAAACAGCAAATACAGTGGAACCCTGAGTTTCGCCCACCCCGAGTATCGGCTGCTTCGAGTTTCGGTCGCTTTTTTCAGCCAAATTTTGTCCCGAGTTTCGGCCGTTGCCCCGTGTTTCAGCCGGTGTCCCAGACCTGTCCGCTTGCCCGCACTTTCGCGCCTCCCCGCGCAGGCGTTGTGAACCAGTTTAGCTTTGCTTATCCTTGAGTGAACATTACCCTGCATGCTCGTCCAAATATTTCACAATAAATTCATTGTTTAGTGCTTGTTTATTGATTGTGACTGTGAAATAAGCCACCATGGACCCAAAGAAACTTCGTAGTGATAGCCCTTTGGTAAAGAAAGCGACAAACACGATAGAATTGAAGAAAGAAATTGTAGCAAAGTACCAAAGTGGAGGAGGAAGTGAGAGGGGAGAATGTGCCTTCTTCAGTGATTCTACAATATGTATGATACTAAAGCAGCACGAGTCGATAAAGGCTATAGCACCAGCCAGAGATAAAGTGTAGCATTAACAGTGTAGCAAGTAAGTTAAGCGATTAATCGATAGGAAAAGGACAGCACGAAACTGACTCCTCCAATGTTGTTGGAGTTATATAGGGCGACTGACAACACCGCTGTCTCTGCCGGCCATCACCACTACTATGTAAGGCTTATCTTTCAGTGGCCCTTATACACCCAACAACAAACAACACAGCAACACTCGTCGGTTAGGGAGAGAGACACATGACATATTTTATTCATTCTAGAGTATATATCATGTTTCTGTGTTATTAACCCTTTGGGGGTCAGTCACGTACTAGTACGTCATTGCAGCCAGGGTCGGTCACGTACTTGTACGCGTAAATTCTAGCGTCTTCAAATCGAGCAGGAGAAATCTGGTAGGCCTAAATGTGAGAGAATGGGTCCGTGCGGTCAGTGTGCGCAGTAGGAAAAAAATCGTGGAGCCAGTGGTGCATTGTGAGAACGCCATTTCAGTACCCCTTGTTCACCATGCCTCGCGGTAAGAAACACCTCACTCCTCAGCGAATTGGGACTCTTTTGTTCTCAAGTGACAGTTCAAACACAGATGGAAGTGTCAGTGAAGATGAATTCCAGGGTTTTGATGAGTTTGTGACCGAAAATAATGAACACAATAGTGGTAATAGTGATGAAAATCCAGACGACCCTCAACCTTCCACCTCCGGTGCTATGGCATCTTGTTCACGTTCAGTTGTACCAGAACGAAGAAGGAAACTCGTATTTTCCCATGTCCAGGACACAGATGTGAGCAGTGGTGATAGTAGTGATAGTGAATATGAACTCCAAGCTCTTGAAAACAGTTCCAGTAGAGAGAGTGAAGTGGAATATTCTCCAGTGAAGTGTCAGTATATACGATGCTACATGCGCTCTAGTAGTGTGCCATATGCTATTCCAAGGGTAAGGAGTACATCTCAGAGTACATCCCGTAGCCATACAACAGGAAGTTATAGTGAAAATGAAGGTGATATTGTTACAGTGGGGATGAAAAATGTACATGCATCATCAGATGGTGGTGGTGGTGCCAGTCATGAGGCACCAGCAGTGGCCCATGCTGCTACCCACGCCGCTGAGTCAGCTCACCCTCACACACCCTCACCCACCCACCACACCAACCTCCACAACCACCTGTCAATATCCAGTATCCACCAGCAAACCGGACCTGGGATTGGCAGGAAGCTGCCAATTTTGTTCCCTATCCCCATCACTTTGATAAAAGTCAAAGTGGACTACAGCCATCTTGTACACTTGGGAACAATGCCACTGAACTGGAATGTTTCGAGTTATTCTTTGACGAACCCCTGATGGAAATTGTCAGGGAAAGCAACACATACTACGAGTACACCATGGCAAACACAATTCTTTCACCAAAATCACGTCTACACCAGTGGAAGGAGACAACTGTGGCTGAGATGTATCTTTTGTTTGCCACAATAATGCTTATGCCACATGTGTATAAGCACAGTGTCAAATCATACTGGTCGACAGACCGCCTCATTGCAACCCCAGCTTTCAGTGAAATAATACCAGTGAATCGATTGTGCTATTGTTACGTATGCTATACTTCTCAGACAAAACCAGGCCTGACAGAAAAGATTAGAAATGTGTTTATGTATCTGAAACAGAAATTCAATATGTATTTTTATCCCTTCAGGAAGCTTGTTATTGATGAGCCTGATTTTGTTCAAAGGTAGACTGTCGTTCAAGCAGTATACGTATACTAAGCAAGAGGAAACCCTTTGGTATAAAGTTGTTTGTACTTTGTGATTGCTACAGTGGTCTTGTATTGGATATTATTGTGTACACTGGAAGTAATACATTGCAAAATACTGTACCAGGAAGTTATTGGGTATCTGGTGATGTGGTTAGAACAATGATGGAACCATATCTTGGTAAGGGGCATATATTATATACTGATAACTGGTACACAAGCCCCTTACTCAGCGATTTTTTGCGAGTGAACATGACAGATGTGTGTGGTACAGTGCGTGCAAATCGTAAACATATGCCTAGGTTCAACGCGGGCACTCATAAAGGTGAGGTGCACGCATTTGCTGCCAATGACATCATGGCATTTCGGTGGCATGACAAATGAGATGTCACACTGTTGTCATCAGTTCTCCAAAATGAAATGACACTGGCAGTCAGAATAGAGAGACCAATGAACCCATTCTAAAACCTGCAGCTGTGATGGGCTACACCCTGAATATGCGCTCAGTGGACAAATGTGACATGCAAATTGGGTTTGCTGATTGTGTTCGCAAGAGTTATAAGTGGTACATAAAACTCTTTTTTCATCTTGTGGACATTTCCATGCTGAATGCTTATAATGTGTATAAGTTGAAGACCAGAAACAAACCATCATATGGTCAATTTTGTTTGTCTGTCATCAGACAAATATTATTCAAGTACTAAATAACAAAACCTGCAATAGAACAGCGCCTGCAGACTGATCAACAACTACTCTCTCGTCTGAGGCCTGGTGATCTCTTCCTAGTACAACTACCTGCTACTGCTTTGAAGAAAAAGGCTCAGAAGAGGTGTTATGTCTGTGCACATACAACAACGCAGAGACACTCGTTTTATGTGTGAGGAGTGTAAAACACCACTGTGCATGACACCATGTTTCAAAGAGTTCCACAAGCTGCAGAACTTCTAGGAACATGTCCAGTGACTATATGTGTATATACAGTGGACCCCCGAGTAACGAACACCACGGAAATTGTACAATTATGTAAGTATAATATTGTAAGTGCTTGTGGAAGTGTATTTTTGGGGGTCTGAAATAGACTAACCTACGTGACATTATTCCTTAAGGGAGTAAATTCGTTCGGTAATGGCACTTAAGCAGGCTTCTGGAATGAAGTTTTTACGTTACTCGGGGGTCCACTGTATATGATAGACAAATAGTAATAAACAACATTTTATATTGTTCGTGTGTGTGTAAACATTTTTTGTAAACAATATAATGAGAACAGTGTTTGTGCAGTTATTGTGTAGTATACAACGAGTAAATATATACCAAATAGTCCTTATATTGGTCTCACAGGCCATAAAAGTTACTTTAAAAAAAAATAAAAAAAATAAAAGAAAAAAGGGGGAAGAAAATTATTACAGGGTGACCGGCAGTCGGCGATGTTGCCGTAAGCGGTTCAATTTCTGTGAACTTCACACCTCCATATCTCGGTAAGTATTGATAGCCAAATTTTTTTTTTAGCTTATAATACTCAGAAAAAAAACTTATTTCATAAGATTTTTTTTTTTTTTTTAATATTTTTTGACCCTGAGAACGAGTTTGGGAGAGGGCCTCTCGACCCCCAAAGGGTTAATATTGTTTATTATGTCATATTAGATGAATTGTGCTAGATAAATAAGCCGTAGAGTTAATATTAGTGTCATATTGAAGGACTATCTTGTCCTGCCTCCTAACAAACTCTCCTGCCTCTCTCATACGCCAACAAGAGTCTTCAATAAAGTTAAAACTGATTTAAATGTTCATTTATCCATTAAAATTAATGCTTTATATTTATTTCTCATTGTTTTCTGTATGTAAAACTATAGTATTTATTCTTTAAAAAAAGGATTTTTTTTGTGAATACTTTTGGGTGGAATGGATTAATTGGATTTACATTATTTCTTATGGGAAGTATTGCTTCGACTTTAGGACATTTCGAGTTTAGGTCTAGCTCCTGGAACAGATTACGGCCGAAACTCGGGGTTCCACTGTATCCCTTTAGAGTGCAGGCACTATACTTCCCTCCTCCAGGACTCGTCTCTGACTAACTGGTTTCCCTAAATCTCTTCACAAAATATTACCTTGCTCACACTCCAACAGCTCATCACTCCTATCTAACTCACACACACACATGCCTGGTGGATGTCCAAACCCCTTGCACACAAAGCCTGTACCCCCTCCATCCATCCTTTCCTAGGACGACCCCTACCCTGCCTTCCCTCCGCTACAGTTTTATACACCTCCAAGTGTTAGATAGTAAATGTAGACAAGTGCTCTTAATGGACATGCTGTTGGAGTGTGAGCAAGGTAATATTTATGGAGGGATTCAGGTAAACTGGTTAGCCAGACTTGAGTCCTGAAGGTGGGAAGGGCAGTGCCTGCACTCTGAAGAAGGGGTGGGGATGTTGTAGTCAGAGGGTAATCTGATAGTGTTGTCAGCCCATTTCTGAAAGATGGTGATTGAGTGAATGTTGGTGAATATGCTTCCTTGGGTCACCGTACCTTGGCGAGAGACAGCTGTTGAATTAAAAAAAAAATTATATATATATGTCTCGTACCAACATGTCAAGGACTTGAACCCATACTTGTTACATCACAGCAAGTTATTATTGGAAGATGCCAGCAAGAATTTACATAAGTCAACAAGAGAAAAATGCACCATGATTCAAGGCCGCCAAGGACTGTTTCAGCTTGTTCTTTGGCGGTAATACATCAGGTGATTTTAAGTGTAAGCCTTTGGTTATTTACCACTCCAAGACTTCCTGTTCTTTGAAAGGTGAAGATAAAACCACCTTACCAGTTCTTTGGGGAGTCAAACCAGTCAGCAAGGATGACAGAGAAATTATTTATTGACTTGTTTAAGCATCACTTTATTCCCAAACTCATGTTTTACCTGTTCATCAAGAACCTTGCATTCAAGGTTCTCTTCACACTTGATAATTCCCATACTCATCCAGAAGCTTTGATGGATGTACATCCACATGTAAAAGTTGTTTTTTTTGCCACCAAATACAACATCCTTAATACAGCCACTGGATTGTGGAATTATTAGGACATTCAAGTTTAACTAACACACAATAGTGATTCAGAAACTTGTTGCAGCAATGGATGATGCCTCTGAGCTTGGAATGCCAGACTTTAGGCATATTTTTAAATTGCAGATGCTGTCATCTATGTTAGAAGTGCCCCAATCAGTATTAACCCTTAAACGGTCCAAACGTATATATACGTTCTTACCGCTACTGCCCCGAATATTTAAAAAAAAAAATTTTTTTTTTTTTTTTTATAGAAATGAGCACATTTTTTTTAAGTGTATTGTAATTAAAAAAAAATTCTAAGGTCAGTAGTTACCGAGATATGAGGCGGAGAAGTTGGCTCTGGTTGCTCACCTGACAGCAACAGGAGTCCTGCTGCTTGCAGAATTGTTGCCGATATACCTTTTTTTTCTCATTTTTTTATTATTTTATATAATTTTTATGTTCTGATAATTACAATTTGTAGTAGTTCTTGTGATTTCATAGCCAATCTGTGTTCTGACAGTAATATTAGGTACTGAAATTGTACTCAAATGATAATAATAATGATAGTGCATAATAATAATGATAGTGCATAATAATAATAATAATAATGATGTAATAATATTGGTAGAATTACCGACAATATGTTAAGTAAAAGGACACAATTGCAACTAACGTGACATTTTATTGTGGCAACGTTTCGCTCTCCAGGAGCTTTCTCAAGCCGTTACAAGCGATATATGGACACAGTTGGCATATATATACTCTCAAGGTGAGGTGAAAAAACTAGTGGTGGTAGAAGTAGTAGTGATATAAGTAGTATTAGTAGTAGTAGTAGTAGTAGAAGTAATACAATAAGGTAGAACAATCAATATGCACATGAGTAAAAGGTGATAAAACAAATACTTGGGTAGTATAACAATAAGTTAGACAAATATTTCTGCTGGAGGTTGAAATATAGAAGGCCAGTAGGAGTGTTCCACATCTACGATGTGCTAAATTAGCAGGAGAGACTATGTGATGGTAGGGTTTACTGTTTTCAGGAGGATTCTTGCTAAGACTTCAGAGATGGTGAAGCTGCCTTTGTTTTGTTTAATTGTGTTAGAAACTGAGATAAGTGCTGATTCAAGGCATTTTCGTCTACGGAAATTAGTTTCTTTGATTACTAGTCGGGCGTCTTTGAATTTCATGAGATGATTGTTGGAATTTCGGTGTTGTACGCAGGCGTTGTTCAGGTTATCGTTTCTGCATGTCTAACCTATTGTTATACTACCCAAGTATTTGTTTTATCACCTTTTACTCATGTGCATATTGATTGTTCTACCTTATTGTATTACTTCTACTACTACTAATACTACTTATATCACTACTACTTCTACCACCACTAGTTTTTTCACCTCACCTTGAGAGTATATATATGCCAACTGTGTCCATATATCGCTTGTAACGGCTTGAGAAAGCTCCTGGAGAGCGAAACGTTGCCACAATAAAATGTCACGTTAGTTGCAATTGTGTCCTTTTACTTAATAATAATGATGCATAATAATAATAATGATGCATAATAATAATACTAATAATAATAATAATAATATGTAATAATCATTACAATAAATTTCAACCCTAAGCATTATGGAAGATATGTGTCACTGCCTTATCTCATCTGATCTCCACTAATCATGACTGGTGACATTTGGTGTGGGTGAGGCTAGTCTTATCTCTTCTTATCAGTCCAGTGATGACATTTGAAGCTTACACTGCTTCCCTTTATTTGTTACTCAAATTTGTCTGTCTGTGTGTGTGTCTTTCTGTCTGTCTGTGTGTCGTCTCCTTTCTGTCTGCTTGTCTCAGAGAGTAGCTCATGAACCAAATGGTATTACGAGCTCACAAGCACAGTATAACACTTTGTCTGGATTTTTTGAGTTATCCTAGGTGATTTACACTAGGTATAATTGTATTTACGTATGTGTTCCTGTGAGATAGAGACAGATAGAGACAAAGAGACAGATAAATACAGACAGACAGACGGATACAAAGACAGCCAATCAGGTACCCAGCTGGCAAGCCAGCTGCTGGCAGCCAGGTGGCCAGGTGGCCAGCCAGCCAGCCAGCCAGCTGGCCTGCCAGCCTGCCGACATCACTTTCCACTTAAAAAAGGAGTGTTAATATGACATGACATCAGTGAATCCTTGGTGTTTGCCGCAGTGTTTGCTCTAGCTGGCTCTCAATTTAACTGGTGCTCCCAAAAGGTACTAAGTGGTCCCAGATTTTTTTAATATGGCGCACACCGAGTGTTAGGACCCTTTCTATGCTGACCAGGTATCTCAGGCCAATCATGCTAAATTTGGAGGAATGAAAAATAAAACGTAAATATACGTTTGGGGCAGTAGCGGTAAGAACGTATACATGTATATACATTTGGACCATTTAAGGGTTAAATGTAGGCAGGGAAAGTTATGGCCGAGTGCAGTGAATATTTTCACAGGTTTTTCTTCGGCTGTGAGGCAGGTTCAGCTGGCTAAGAGATAAATTAGACACATATGCAACACTTGGGTATCTTTATTGAGGAAACGTTTGCCACACAGTGGCTTCATCAGTCCAATACAAAGTAGAAAGGTGTAAGAAGAGGACGAGTTTGAGGTAATCAGTCCCTCGGCTTGGAGTCGATGTGTTCAGTCCATCAATCTTGTAGGAAGTACAGCACAGGGCCGTAGAGGCGAAGTAGGAGGAGGCGGGGTCATAGTGGTACCATCCACTAGTCTAAGTAGGTCTTTGTCCAAAGGTTGGACAAGTGTTGAAGAATTCGTTTGTATCAAGATCCCAAGATGTTGCAGTGTCAGACAGGATGTAGATGAATGGTTCAGAGAACCGACAAGTTATAAATTAGACACATATGCAACACTTGGGTATCTTTATTAAGGAAACGTTTCGCCACACACATCTCAAACTCCTCTCCTTACACCTTTCTACTTTGTATTGGACTGATGAAGCCACTGTGTGGCGAAACGTTTCCTCAATAAAGATACCCAAGTGTTGCATATGTGTCTAATTTATAACTTGTCGGTTCTCTGAACCATTCATCTATAGCTGGCTAAGAGATTGACAGGTGAGGGCTTTGAAGATATACAGAATGAGGATGTGAATGAACTGTTAGATGATGATGAAGAAAGAAGTCCAGAGGAAATGTTGGCAAAGCTCAGTGCCCAGATGCAAGGGAGGCAGATAATAGAAGAAGATAAGGAAGAACCTCAAGGAAAACGGTGAACATTAGAACAGCTACGTGAGCAGTTCCTTGTTGCTGCTAAACTGTAGACTTTTTCACTGAAGAAGATCCTGGCAAATCTAGAAGCACTGCTCTGAAATGGGGTCTAGAACTGCTGATGATGTCTTACTGTCAGCTGTATTAAGTACTGCAAGGTAAAAGAGACCAGAGATGCATAACATAAACATCAATGCAAGAGCCTCAGCTAATGATTCCCAACTTTTCACCTCAGCCCAGTAGGGCTACACCATTCCTCTCTACACCTATCAAAATCAGTGACATGCACCAGCAACCAAAATTTAAGATGAGAAGTAATATTTATGTAATCTTTGAAGTTATAAGTATTTTATTCAACATAACATCCACATACAGTTACATTATTATCATTGTTTTTTGCAATTTAGAGACCTAAAAAAAAAGCTTGGTTGGCTTTTTTGGGGGGGTTTAATGAATGTAACCCTATTTTCACCATATATTCTTCAGTTCAGTTTACTTGATTTTTGATTACACGCTGTTTTCAGAAATGTAACTACGTACCATGTTATCCAATTGTCATCTGTATGTGTTCGATGATTAAATACTGAAGACAGGACACCAGTATTGTAGCTCTTCTCCTATAGCTACAGATTAGTACAGTACATTAAGCCCTTGAATTTAAGACTAAAAGGTGGAAGAGGGTGACAGGTAATGCTGATAGTGGTAGATAGAGATAAACTTCTTTTTTCTTTGATTGCAACAGTAAGGAACAGTTGAATTCAGTTAAGGGTTTACTGTAATCTTGTACATTTGTCTAGTCATCATATTCTAACATGCTTTTACCCCTTTATTTTTAGCAGTCCAAAAGAAAAACCAAATCGGCAGTCTTTACTTGCTGTGTTAGTAACTGCAACTACAGCAGTAGTAACAACATGAATCTGATACAGCATATTATTGACACTCATGGGCCTTACAAGTGTATTGCATCAGGCTGCCAGTTTGTCACAAAATCCCGGCCTGTCTTTAGTGTTCACTTAACAAACTATCATCCTAAGGTGAGTACTTGACAGTACATATTTCTTATTCTACACTGGCAATTTTGTTGACAAAAATATTATCAAAACAAGTAAGGAAATTGAATTTATGTACCTCTGTATTGCAGCTGAATTTCTTGGTGTGTCCATTTCTTTGCAAGAATATATTTCTGCATTTCACTGAGCTGATTGATCATCTTTCTCAGCATCGCTCTCGTACATTAAATGAGGACGCTCAGGATATTCAACCAGAAGAAGGTGAGGTTAAAGGTGCATGTGTCATTGTCTACAATAGTACTGTATTTGTAATGATGTGTTTCAGTTGCAGAGGTTAAACTGCTTGTAGGGTCTTATTTTTCTAAAATTAATTATTCATATAAAGTGGTCCCTCAAGTGTTCGAAACTTTGAATCAGTTTTCCCATAGAAACCCATGGTAACAGTAATGGTATATAGAACCAACAAGATGATAATTAACCCTTTCAGGGTCCAAGGGGGGTCTCCGAAACTCGTTCTCAGGGTCCAAGAATTTAAAAAAAAAAAATTATTTTTTCTTACGAAATGATAGAGAATCCTTTTCCGATCATAACGCCACAAAAATTATGAAATTTGATCGAAAACTAACGGAATTATGCTTTCGCGAAGTTAGCGGCAGCCATGACACTTACGCATCGGCGATTTCGCCAACTTTGAGCCCTATTTTCGGCAAATTCCAATGTTTCAGGCTACTAAAATTATAGCTATTTCGCCAGAACTCCATTTCTTCTATCGATTGAGTACAAGAAACCGCCTATTTACCTATTACAACTACCCAAAATAGTGGTCAGAAAATGGCAATTTCGCCAATTTCACACAAATTTCAAACGATGAAAATTTCAAAATAGGGTCCAGAATAAACAAGGCAGACATTCCTGGCACTAAAATAACGTCTTCTCTGTTCATTAGTCACGTTTCCAGGCCCCTCTTACATTACGTTTGCTTTTCATTTTGAATTTTTATTCTCACAAAAAAATAGAAGATTTACTGTTATGTATACAACTGCATCATTGTAAAAATGGTATAAATAATATTAGAGCACTTGTGCATGAATATTAGACTCGCCAGTTGATGTGTATTGGATGCATGGTGTGATATGTTTACTCTTGAACATCGTCAAAAATCGAACATTTTCGCTACTTTGAGCTCAATTTCAAGGTACTTGTCTTTGTCAAACCAATCAAAATCATCTCAATTTCTGTAATATATCTTCCAATCTATCAAATGAGACCAAGAAAACGAGAATACATCAATAAATACCATACGAAAATAGACTGCAAAGTCGCTGTTTTAAACCAAAAACACGGTCAGAGTTTTTCTTTCCTCATTATGCACTGTGTGGTGCAGGAATTTTTTTATACTGCGCACACTGACCGCACAGACCCATTCTATCACATCTAGGCCTAACAGCCTGTTTTTGCTTGATTTGAGGACGCTAGAATTTAGGCGTACTAGTACGTCAATAACCCCAGGGCGTAAGCCGTACTAGTACGTCAATAACCCTTGAAGGCTTTCGTCAATTTTGGTTTTAGTCAATCCCTCTGGAACGGATTAAACACGAAAACCAAGGGACCACTGTACAGTGGAACCCCGGTTAACGAACACCCCGGAAATCGTGCAATTATGTAAGTATAATATTGTAAGTGCTTGTGGAAGTGTATTTTTGGGGGTCTGAAATAGACTAACCTAAATGACTTTTTTTCTTAAGGAAGTAAATTCGTTCGGTAATGGCACTTGAGCAGGCTTCTGCAATGAATTTTTTTTGTTAACCGGGGTTCCACTGTATATATAAATTAATGAAGCACTGTTTAAGGTTCCTTTAAGTTTCTAAGGAAGTTAACACACTATGTATTCTTAAACAATGAACCCTCAGCATTAGTGAAATACAATATACAAAATAAGAAAATACTACAATGCACAGATAAATACAAATACGGTTTCTGTAAGGCCGTCTTTTCAAAGATAATTAACTGGGGTATCTCTCATGAGAATAGTTCTGGCTAACGCAGTAAAGTGGATCAAAATTCAATGATCAAGTGGCTCCTTATTCCCACGTCCAGGCTAGGTACAAGCCTCTAACTTAATAGCGTGAGAACGGCTACAACATCCTTAGGCAGAGAATAGGTGCTCTCTCTGCTAAGTTAAGTGAGACACTACCTAGACAAATCCTAGTGCACTACAAGTCACGTCAGATCAGGTGATATAACTAACCATTTGGAGCCAACTTGTGACATCACGACCAAACAACATGTGAGAGCTGCGTACTGGCAATTACATGCTTTACATATAAAACTCATACCCAGATATATTAAATATATACAGTTCTAGTAAAATAACACTGATTTATGATGAAGGATGAATAGGATAATAATACCAAGATCCAGTAGCTTCGATTTAGCTAATAACGAAGATACCATCAAGGTCGTATTATCAAAGAGATGAAATATATACAAGATATCATGACAATGGGGATCAACAACATTCAATCACCTAAGACCACTAATAACCCAGCAAAAGGGTGCAGTCAGAATGATGATAAATTCCTACTCCAGACAGCATACTCCACCAATATTCAGAAGTCTAAAACTACTCACCGTAAAGAACATCCATACTTATTATTGTGCCTACTACATACATAGAACACTACACTCAAACATAAACCCTCCACTCAAACTTCTCCTCACCAACCTTAACAGGACGCACGACCATAACACAAGACACAGATCACTTTTTGATGTACCCAGTGTCCATATCACACTGTGTAAAAATTCTATGCACATAAAGGGCCCAAAATTTGGAATTCATTACCAGTAAATACTAAAGTAATCTGGTCTGAACATCAATTTAAGACTCTTCTCAAAAACCACATACTCACCCTAAACTAAAAACTTAATACTCAATACTTAACTTTACCAAAAAATCTCCCAATTACCTAAATCTTAAAACCTCAAAATTAGATGCCCAAAGGTACTTACACTACATGGTAGTATAAATACAGTGGTACCCCGACTTACGATATTTTTTCATTCCAGAATGCTGTTCAAGTGCCATTACCAAACGAATTTATCTCCATAAGAAATGATGTAAAATAGACTAGTCCTTTTAGACCCCCAAAATTACACTTACAAAAGCATTTAAAAAAATCAACTTACATAAAAGGGTGTGTTTGGGGACCATCGTAAGTCGGGGTACCACTATACCTGCCCAAAACAATACTGCCTTACACCCAATTGTAGCATTCTCATACTGTAAACTACTTTCAACAACGCACAATGTTATATTCCCATAATATAATTTATATATTTACTATTGATATAAACAACCTGCAAAATACTTTCAACTTGTCCCAATGTAATATACCCAGATTGTTAATATGAGTAAACTTACTGTCTGCTATAAATAAAAACAGATGTACAACCCTTTACTAGGCCACACATGAAATTTGAGACACTGCAACATTTGCAACCTATATTCTGATAATATAAGCAATTCTAAGACATATTTATTTGTATTCATTTGTCAAGTTTATTTATTTTAGGCGCCTCTTAAATACCCTCTGTGGCAGATTCAAATATGAGGCACACCTGGCCTGGTAAAGGGTTAAAACTATGATCAATTTCTTTAGTATTAAGTAGTCTAAGCCATTAAATTTAGTCTGCTCATAATGCCATGGCATGGTAAGAACAAAAGAAAGAAGGAACACTGCAGCAGGCCTACTGGCCCATGCGAGGCAGGTCAAAGTCTCCAACTGGCTTAAGCCAATGCCCCGACCCAGCCAGGTCAGGCTACATTCACTTAAGAAAGGAGCAGAGCATCTGACCTAGTGGCACAAGCTAGTCAGGACCAACTCACACCCACCCGCACCCACTCATATATTTATCTAGCCGACCACCTGGATTTAACCCTCCCCAGGTAAACTCCAGGTAGTCAGGTCACTTCCACTTAAGGAATTAGTACGGCATCTGACCTAGTAGCACAAGCTAGTCAGGTCCAACTCACACCCACCCACACCCACTCATGTATTTATCTAACCTATTTTTAAAACTACACAACGTCCCAGCCCCTATGACAGTACTCGGGAGTTTGTTCCACCCATCCACAACTCTATTCCCAAACCAGTGCTTTCCTATATCCTTCCTGAATCTGAACTTTTCCAATTTGAAACCATTGCTGTGAGTCCTGTCTTGGCTGGATATTTTCAGCACGCTATTTACATCCCCTTTATTTATTCCTGTTTTCTATTTATACACCTCAATCATATCCCCCCTAATTCTATGCCTTTCTAGAGAGTGCAGATTCAAGGCCCTCAGTCTATCCTCATATTGAAGATTTCTGATACATGGGATCAACTTTGTCATCCTCCTCTGTACGTTTTCCAGTGCATTTATATCCATTCTGTAATATGGTGACCAGAACTGTGCAGCATATATAGAGTTGAAGAACAACCTGAGGACTTCAATTATTTATACTTCTTGATATGAAGCCAAGGATTCTGTTAGCTTTATTGCACTGCACTGCAACTCATTATTGTAATTACATAATCTCAATGTAAACTTGCAATGAATTAAAATTTGTATTTGTTTTTTTGTTTTTTTCAACAAGTCGGCCGTCTCCCACCGAGGCAGGGTGACCCAAAAAGAAAGAAAATCCCCAAAAAGAAAATACTTTCATCATCATTCAACACTTTCACCACACTCATACATAATCACTGTCTTTGCAGAGGAGCTGAGATACGACAGCTGAGAATTGTCCCTCCCAGCTGTCACTATCCCAGACCCCTCCTTTAAAGTGCAGGCATTGTACTTCCCATTTCCAGGACTCAAGTCCAACTAAATCAATTAACTGGTTTCCCTGAATTTGTATTTGTATCTATGGGAAATAGTTAAGACATTTTTCAAACTACAGGTTTCCTCATAAATCAAGAAAAAATCAAGGCTTACCCATATCCAGACATTTTCTTGGTTGTAGGTATAGTTCAACTTTGCCTGTTGTTGTCTCAATTCAAGCAGATAAGTTTCACCTGAGATTCCCGATACAAACATTTCCCTCCAATATGCATGCAACATACATCAATTCCAACAATCAAACTTAAGTGGCATTTGAAAGAAGGTGACATCTCAATTTGAACTTGCTTTCTGTAGACTTTATGAGCATGGAAAACATAGCCAACCATCTTGAACTTGAATAGAAACTTGCACACATTTGGAGAGGAAACTTTAGACGATGTGGCAGCGTCAGACATGAACATTGTCTGGTGAAGCAGAAAGCATTCTAGTTAAAAACATTCAGTTGCTATTCCTGGATCTGAAAGACAACCTCCAGTAGTACATATAATCAGAAGTCTTACCATATGGTCACCCATTGTCTCATTAGACATGCCCTAAACTGATCCAATTTCCATTGGGTGGAGTGACCCAACCACCACAGCACAACCAACAAGAGTTACATTAGAAAACAGGGTTGACAGCAATTCCTTTTCCCATCTAGGAGCTAGATCTGACAAAAGGAAAAATATTACCACTATAGAGGACAAAAGAAAAGCTGAAGTAGGGTTGAAGTATTTAGACTGGATCTGGAGAAGGGAAGTAGAGGTCTAATTCCTTACTGTATCAAGCATAATGTATAATATTGAGAAATTTTACTTTTCTTAGCTCAGGTTGAATGCATCTCCAATTATAACATGGGATTCTATGACAAATAAGACATGTGCAACACCTGGGTACCTTAATTCTAAAGGAATTTCACCAACCAGTGGTTTTATCAATTCAATACAAAGGTGATTTGAGGGTGTTGAAACTGGAGACAGTTCTAGAAGATGAGTGTAATCATTCTTTCAGCCAGGAGGAAGGTGTTCACTGCTATGTAGTTCATCTGACTACATTAAGATTACAGTGGTGAACACCATCTAGGCTGAAGGACTGATTACCTCATTTTCTACTGTCTCCAGTTTCAAAGCCTTCAAGTTAGTAGATGGGGAGCTGGAGGTACAGTGGACCCCCGAGTATCGTAATTAATCCGTTCCAGGAGCTAGTACTTAACACAAAGTTTACGAAATTCGAACCCTTATTTCCCATAAGAAATATTGTAAATACAATTAATCCGTTCCACAAAAAAATATTCACATACTAAATTAAAAACAATATTTTTTTTTTTTTTTTTTTTTTTCAACAAGTCGGCCGTCTCCCACCGAGGCAGGGTGACCCAAAAAGAAAGAAAATCCCCAAAAAGAAAAAACTTTCATCATCATTCAACACTTTCACCACACTCATACATAATCACTGTCTTTGCAGAGGAGCTCAGATACGACAGCTGAGAAAAGTCCCTCCCAGCTGTCACTATCTCAGACCCCTCCTTTAAAGTGCAGGCATTGTACTTCCCATTTCCAGGACTCAAGTCCAACTAAATCAATTAACTGGTTTCCCTGAATCCCTTCACAAAATG
Organism: Cherax destructor; assembly: GCA_009830355.1. Taxonomy (NCBI): domain Eukaryota; kingdom Metazoa; phylum Arthropoda; class Malacostraca; order Decapoda; family Parastacidae; genus Cherax; species Cherax destructor. Next base: position 120,477 of record WNWK01004557.1, on the reverse strand, counting down.
TTACCCTGCTCACACTCCAACAGATCGTCATGTCCCAAAAACCATTCGTCTCCATTCACTCCTATCTAACACGCTCACACATGCTTGCTGGAAGTCCAAGCCCCTCGCCCACAAACCCTCCTTTACCCCTTCCCTCCAACCTTTTCTAGGACGACCCCTACCCCGCCTTCCTTCCCCTACAGATTTATACGCTCTCCAAGTCATTCTACTTTGATCCATTCTCTCTAAATGACCAAACCACCTCAACAACCCCTCTTCAGCCCTCTGACAAATACTTTTAGTAACTCCACACCTTCTCCTAATTTCCACATTCCGAATTTTCTGCATAATATTTACACCACACATTGCCCTTAGACAGGACATCTCCACTGCCTCCAGCCTCCTCCTCGCTGCAGCATTTGCAACCCATGCTTCACACCCATATAAGAGTGTTGGTACCACTATACTTTCGTACATTCCCTTCTTTGCCTCCATGGATAACGTTTTTTGTCTCCACAGATACCTCAACGCACCACTCAGCTTTTTTCCTTCATCAATTCTATGGTTAACCTCATCCTTCATAAACCCATCCGCTGACACGTCAACTCCCAAATATCTGAAAACATTTACTTCTTCCATAATCCCTCTCCAATGTGATATCCAATTTTTCTTTATTTAAATCGTTTGATACCCTCATCACCTTACTCTTATCTATGTTCACTTTTAACTTTCTACCTTTACACACTCTCCCAAACTCGTCCACTAACCTTTGCAACTTTTCTTTAGAATCTCCCATAAGCACAGTATCATCAGCAAAAAGTAACTGTGTCAACTCCCATTTTGCATTTAATTCTCCATAATTTAATCCCACCCCTCTCCTCAACACCCTAGCATTTACTTCTTTTACAACCCCATCTATAAATATATTAAACAACCATGGTGACATTACACATCCCTGTCTAAGACCTACTTTTACCGGGAAGTAATCTCCCTCTCTCCTACACACCCTAACCTGAGCCTCACTATCCTCATAAAAACTTTACAGCCTTCAGTAACTTAACTACCTATTCCATACACTTGCAACATTTGCCACATTGCTCCCCTATCCACTCTATCATATGCCTTTTCTAAATCCATAAATGCAATAAAAACTTCTCTACCTTTATCTAAATACTGTTCACATATATGCTTCACTGTAAACACTTGATCTACACATCCCCTACCCACTCTAAAGCCTCCTTGCTCATCTGCAATCCTACTCTCTGTCTTACCTCTAATTCTTTCAATAATAACCCTGCCATACACTTTACCTGGTATACTCAGTAAACTTCTTCCCCTATAATTTTTACACTCTCTTTTATCCCCCTTCCCTTTATATAAAGGAACTATACATGCTCGCTGCCAATCCCTAGGTACCTTCCCCTCTTTCATACATTTATTAAACAAAAATACCAACCACTCCAGCACTATATCCCCCCCTGCTTTTAACATTTCTGTCATGATTCCGTCAATTCCAGCTGCTTTACCCCATTTCATTCTACGTAATGCCTCACGCACCTCCCCCACACTCACATCCTGCTCTTCTTCACTCCTAAACAATGTTGTACCTCCCTGTCCAGTACATGAAATTATCGCCTCCCTCTTTTCATCGACATTTAAAAGTTCCTCAAAATATTCCCGCCATCTACCCAATACCTCCAGCTCCCCATCTACTAACTCCCCTACTCTGTTTTTAACTGACAAATCCATTCGTTCCCTAGGCTTTCTTACCTTGTTTATCTCACTCCAAAATTTTTTCTTGTTGAAGAGTTGCAGGCATCTGGAAGGTAGAGTTGCTGATAGGGGCAGGGAGTTAGTGGTTGGAAGGGAAATCCCCCTCCAAAATGACTTCAGGTAACAAGTCCCTCTCTGGGGTTACTTCCCTTTTTGGTCTTTTAATGCCACTAGGACCAGCTTGAGAGTCACCAGACCCCTGCCTGGTGAAGTAACTGTCCAGAGTCCTCTGTTTCTGGCGACCCTTCAACACTTTCCTGAAGTGCGACATGGCTCTGTCACTGAAGTGGCTGCACAGAAGGCTCATTTCAGCTTGCTGAGGGTGGTGTCTTTCAACAAATGTCTGCAACTCATTCCACTTTGTACACATCTCCTTAAGCACTGAAGAAGGCACCTCCTCCTGTCTCTCACCCTCCTCCTTTGAAGCAATAACCTCAGCTGTGGTCTGTTGCTGTTCCAGATGAAGCTCTTGCAGCTCTTCAGTTGTTAGCTCTACCCTGTGGGCCTCCACCAACTCTTCCACATCCTCACCACTCACCTCCAACCCCAGGTTGTTCCCCAATGCCACAATAGAGTACACAACAGGCACAGGGTCGTCAGGGTCAAGGTCAGGGTCAGCCTCAAATCCTTCAAAATCCCTCTGTTGGAAACAACCTGGCCACAATGGTCTCCAAGCAGAGTTCAAAGTCCTGGAAGTCACTCCCTCCCAAGCCTTACCTATAAGGCGTATGCATTGCACAATGTTGAAGTGATCTTTCCAGAACTCTCTTAGGGTAAACTCAGTGTCCGAGGTCACTTCAAAGCACTTTTCAAACAGTGCTTTGGTGTACAGTTTCTTGAAGTTGGAAATGACCTGCTGGTCCATGGGCTGGAGGAGAGGAGTGGTGTTAGGAGGCAAGAACTTCACTCTGATGAAATTAAACTTGTCAGACAAACACTCTTGCAAGTTGTGAGGGTGAGCAGGAGCATTGTCCAGTATCAGGAGGCACTTGAGTGGCAATTTCTTTTCCAAGAGGTATTTCTTCACAGTAGGGCCAAACACTCCAGTCACCCATTCCTTGAAAATCTCCGTAGTGACCCATGGCTTGGTGTTAGCCTTCCAATGCACACACAAATTATTCTTGTCAACACTGTGATTCTTGAAGGGTCTGGGATTTTCATAGTGATACACCAGTAAAGGCTTCACTTTAAAATCCCCACTAGCATTAGAACAAAACATGAGAGTTAGCCTGTCTTTCATAGGCTTGTGTCCTGGCTGTGCCTTTTCCTCCTGAGTAATGTAGGTCCTGTTGGGCATTTTCTTCCAAAACAGGCCTGTTTCATCACAGTTAAACACTTGTTGGGGGAGGAATTGTTCAGCCTCTACGAACCCCTGGAATTCATGCACAAATTTTTCAGCTGCATGTTTGTCTGAGCTGGCTGCCTCACCATGCCTCACAACACTGTGTATGCTACTACGTTTCTTAAACCTGTCAAACCAGCCTTTGCTGGCTTTAAAATCACTTGTCTCACCACTGGTTGCAGGCATTGTCTTGACAAGATCTGCGTACAACTTCCTTGCCTTTTCACAAATTATCGCCATGGAAATACTATTACCCGCTCTCTGTTTTTCATGGATCCACACCAACAACAACTTCTCAACCTCATCCACTGTTTTCGATCTATTTTTCGTTAACATATCAACCCCTTTTGCAACATTAGCTTCCTTGATCTCATTTCTCTTTGCCAGGATAGAGCTGATAGTAGAAGGGGTTTTGTTGTACATCCTGGCAAGATCACTCAGACGTACGCCACTCTCATATTTTTCTATAATCTCTTTCTTCAGTTCGATGGTGTTCCTCACTTTCTTTACCACAGCGGTGCCACTAGGAAGCTTCTTTGGACCCATGGTGACTTATTTCACAGTGACAATCACTAAAGCACCAAAAAACACACCAAATGTAGTGTGAATGTTTGAAAGAGCGCGCTAGGTAATGTTCTCTCAATGGTAAACAACGCTTCACTGGCGGCGTCCTGCGTCCCGCGCAGGCGCGGAGCAGGCAGACAGGTCTAATACGTTACGAAACACGAGCAGTTTTACGATTCTCGAAATCGTAAAAAACTTACGAAACACGATGTTTACGAAGTAAGAACCTTACGAAACTCGGGGGTCCACTGTATTGGGTAGATGGTGTGAATATTTTGAGGAACTTTTAAATGTCTATGAAAAAGGGAGGCGGTAATTTCATGTACTGGCCAGGGAGGTACAACATCGTTTAGGAGTGAAGAAGAGCAGGATGTGAGTGTGGGGGAGGTGCGTGAGGCATTACGTAGAATGAAAGGGGGGAAAGCAGCTGGAACTGATGGGATCATGACAGAAATGTTAAAAGCAGGGGGCATATAGTGCTGGAGTGGTTGGTATTTTTGTTTAATAAATGTATGAAAGAGGGGAAGGTACCTAGGGATTGGCAGCGAGCATGTATAGTTCCTTTATATAAAGGGAAGGGGGATAAAAGAGAGTGTAAAAATTATAGGGGAATAAGTTTACTGAGTATACCAGGTAAAGTGTATGGCAGGGTTATTATTGAAAGAATTAGAGGTAAGACAGAGAGTAGGATTGCAGATGAGCAAGGAGGCTTTAGAGTGGGTAGGGGATGTGTAGATCAAGTGTTTACAGTGAAGCATATATGTGAACAGTATTTAGATAAAGGTAGAGAAGTTTTTATTGCATTTATGGATTTAGAAAAGGCATATGATAGAGTGGATAGGGGAGCAATGTGGCAAATGTTGCAAGTGTATGGAATAGGTATTAAGTTACTGAAGGCTGTAAAGAGTTTTTATGAGGATAGTGAGGCTCAGGTTAGGGTGTGTAGGAGAGAGGAAGATTACTTCCCGGTAAAAGTAGGTCTTAGACACGGATGTGTAATGTCACCATGGTTGTTTAATATATTTATAGCTGGGGTTGTAAAATAAGTAAATGCTAGGGTGTTGGGAAGAGGGGTGGGATTAAATTATGGAGAATTAAATGCAAAATGGGAGTTGACACAGTTACTTTTGCTGATGATACTGTGCTTATGGGAGATTCTAAAGAAAAGTTGCAAAGGTTTGTGGATGAGTTTGGGAGTGTGTGTAAAGGTAGAAAGTTGAAAGTGAACATAGATAAGAGTAAGGTGATGAGGGTATCAAACGATTTAAATAAAGAATAATTGGATATCACATTGGAGAGGGATTATGGAAGAAGTAAATGTTTTCGGATATTTGGGAGTTGACGTGTCAGCGGATGGGTTTATGAAGGATGAGGTTAACCATAGAATTGATGAAGGAAAAAAGGTGAGTGGTGCATTGAGGTATCTGTGGAGACAAAAACTTTATCCATGGAGGCAAAGAAGGAATGTACGAAAGTATAGTGGTACCAACACTCTTATGTGGGTGTGAAGCATGGGTTGCAAATGCTGCAGCGAGGAGGAGGGTGGAGGCAGTGATGTCCTGTCTAAGGGCAATGTGTGGTGTAAATATTATGCAGAAAATTCGGAATGTGGAAATTAGGAGAAGGTGTGGAGTTACTAAAAGTATTTGTCAGAGGGCTGAAGAGGGGATGTTGAGGTGGTTTGGTCATTTAGAGAGAATGGATCAAAGTAGAATGACTTGGAGAGCGTATAAATCTGTAGGGGAAGGAAGGCTGGGTAGGGGTCGTCCTAGAAAAGGTTGGAGGGTGGGGGTAAAGAGGTTTTGTGGGCGAGGGGCTTGGACTTCCAGCAAGCATGTGTGAGCGTGTTAGATAGGAGTGAATGGAGACGAATGGTTTTTGGGACCTGACGAGCTGTTGGAGCGTGAGCAGGGTAACATTTTGTGAAGGGATTCAGGGAAACCAGTTAATTGATTTAGTTGGACTTGAGTCCTGGAAATGGGAAGTACAGGGCCTGCACTTTAAAGGAGGGGTCTGGGATAGTGACAGCTGGGAGGGACTATTCTCAGCTGTCGTATCTGAGCGCCTCTGCAAAGATAGTTATTATGTATGAGTGTGGTGAAAGTGTTGAATGATGATGAAAGTATTTTCGTTTTGGGGATTTTCTTTCTTTTTGGGTCACCCTGCCTTGGTGGGAGACGGCCGACTTGTTGAAAAAATAAAAATAAAGATACGAGTTATAAAGCACTAAGTACTTTAACCACTCATAATGCTCATGCACAAATTCCATAGGTGAGATAAGGGTAGATGAGTGAATGATACAGTCAAGGAGAGCAGATTGTGGAACATAGTACTGTATCTTTGATAGTATGCCTACTGTTTTAGAGATTTTCTTGGAAATTGGTTGTATATGTGTCTGGAATTTGAGGCTACTGTCAAGGTGGATTCCTGGGAATTTTCGCTCTGTGAGTCTTGTGATGTGTGAACCGTTTAGCGTTATGTTAAGTGCAACATTTGTAGCTCTGTTTCCAAACTGAATGAAATGGGTTTTTGTCAGTATTGAGAGTAAGCTTATTAGTCATCATCCAGGTAGATATTTTCTGCAATTAAGTATTAACAGTGTTGGCCATTATGACTGGGTTTGGGTGAGAGAAGACATATGTAGTGTCATCTGCAAATATTGGTTTGAGTAGTTGTGACACATTCGGTAGGTCATTGATGTAAATGAGGACCCTTCCTTGAAGAACCCCGACTGTAATTGTGTGGAAGAGTTAGCTCCATTTATTTTATTAACACATCGGCTGATTCCCACCAAGGCAGGGTGGCCCGAAAAAGGAAAACTTTCATCATCATTCACTCCATCACTGTCTTGCCAGAGGGGTGCTTTACACTACAGTTATAAAACTGCAACATTAACACCCTCCTTCCATTTGTGTACACATATTACCTTCTGTTACTAAGGTATGACTTCAGGTAGTTGAGGGAGTGCCCTCTTTTACCATAGTGTGTTAATTTAATGTGCAGCAAATCATGATCGACTGTATCAAAAGCTTGACGTAAATCAATGAAGATTCCCAGCGGGACTTCTTTCTTCTCGAGAGCGGTGTATATTAGTTCTAGCATGTGCATAATAGCATCATTTGTGCTTTTATTAGTCCTGAATCCAAACTGACAGGGGTTGAGTATGTTGTGTGAGACGAGATAGAAATAGATCTGCCTATGAATTAATTTTTCAAAGATTTTAGAGAGCAGAAGTAAGTTAGATATTGGTCTATAGTTATTCAAGGCTGCTTGATCTCCTCCTTTGTGGATCGGGGTGACCCTCGCTATTTTAAGAATTGATGGGAAGGTGGAGGCTTCAATGGATTTGTTGAAGAGTGTTGCAATAATTGGTGATAGTACTTGAGAAGCTTTTTTGTTTTTAAGGGTGTTGATGATGAGTGAGAGTTCTGTTGGGTTTGTTGGAGCTTGGAATAGTGTATTCGGGTAGATGCCTGTGAGGTAGTCTTATGGACGGGTGTTTGAGCTTGGGATCTTATTCGCTAGATTCTTTCCTATGGTGGAGAAGAAAACATTGAGTCTGTTTGCTGTTTCAGTTGGTGGGAGCCGGGGTTCATCTGATTTTGTAAATTTGATTGTTTTATTTTGGATATCTTTAGTTCCTAGAATTTCAGATAGGGTTTTCCAGGTCTTTTTCATATCACCTTTTATGTTATGTAATCTGTTCTCATAACTACAATTTTTTTGACCTTCTTATCAGGCTGATAAGGATTGACAAGTAACGTTTAGAATGGTCTCTGGTTATTTGACCCATTCTGTACTGTTTTTCATATACTAGGTGCTTTGTGTTAATGGATTTAACCCTTTCAGGGTTTTGGTCGTACTATTACGGCTTACGCCCTGGGGTTATTGACGTACTAGTACGCCTAAATTCTAGCGCCCTCAAATCAAGCAGAAACAGGCTGTTAGGCCTAGGTGTGATAGAATGGGTCTGTGCGGTCAGTTTGCGCAGTATAAAAAAATTCCTGCACCACACAGTGCATAATGAGGAAAAAAAAAGTGACTGTGTTTTTGGTTTAAAACAGCGACTTTGCAGTCTATTTTCGTATGGTATTTATGCTTGTATTCTCGTTTTCTTAGTCTCATTTTATAGAATAGATGATATATTACAGAAATAGAGATAATTTTGACTGGTTTCACGATGACATGTACAGTGGACCATCGGTTTTCGCCGAAAATTCTTTTCAGAATGCTGCTCAAGTGCCATTACCGAACGAATTTACTTCCTTAAGAAATAATGTCACGTAGGTTAGTCTATTTCAGACCCCCAAAAATACACTTGCAAAAGCACTTAAGAAAATACACTTACATAAATGTTCGAGTTTGGAGATGACCGAAAACCGAGGGACCACTGTACCTTGAAACTGAGCGCAATGTAGCGAAAATGTTCAATTTTGGCCAATTTTCAAGAGTAAACAAATCACACCATGCGTCCAATACACATCAACTGGAGAGTCTAATATTCTTGCACAAGTGCGCTGATATTATTTATACCATTTTTACAATGATGCAGTTGTATACATAACAGTAAATCTTCTATTTTTTGTGAGAATAAAAATTCAAAATGGAAAGCAAAAGTAATGTAAGAGGGGCCTGGAGACGGGACTAATGAACAGAGAAGATGTTATTTTAGTGCCAGGAATGTCTGCCTTGTTTATTATGGACCCTATTTTGAAATTGGCATTGTTTGAAATTTGTGTGAAATTGGCCAAATTGCCATTTTCTGACCACTATTTTGGGTAGTTGAAATTGGTAAATAGGCGGTTTCTTGTACTCAATCGATAGAAGAAATGGAGTTCTAGCGAAATAGCTATAATTTTAGTAGACTGATACATTGGAATTTACCAAAAATAGGGCTCAAAGTGGGCGAAATCGCCGATGCGTAAATGTCATGGATACCGCTAACTTCGTGAAAGCATAATTCCGTTAGTTTTCGATCAAATTTCATAATTTTTGTGGCGTTATGATCGGAAAAAAGATTCTCTCATTTCATAAGAAATAATAATTTTTTTTTTTAAATTTGTGGACCCTGATAACGAGTTTCAGAGAGACCCCTTGGACCCCCAAAGGGTTAAGGATGTTGGGTGTTAGCCAGGGACTATTCAGTCTCTTTGCTGTGATCTGTTTAGTTTTTTTTAAAGGCAATGCTTGTTATAGATGTAGTTTTTTTTTTTTTTTTTTTTTAGAAAATTATTAATACATTCATCAGTATCCGAATATGTTTCTATCTCGTTATGCCAGTCACTGTTAATCATAGCTGTTATAAAGTTATTAACAGCTGTCTCGTTATGTAGTCTTAAGGTAACTTTAGTAGTGTCTTGGGGCAATTTACCTAGGTTGGTTATGAGAAAGGTAGGGTAGTGGTCTGTGGTGTTGTCTGTGATTATGCCTGATTTTAAAGGGGATATGGTGTTAGTCCAGATGTGGTCTATTAAGGAGATACAGTGGTCCTCCGAGTAACGAAAAAACTTCATCCCAGAAGCCTGCTCAGGTGCCATTACCGAACGAATTTACTCCCTTAAGGAATAATGTCACATAGGTTAGTCTATTTCAGGCCCCCAAAAATACACTTCCACAAGCACTTACAATATTATACTTACATAATTGTATGATTTCTGGGGTGTTCGTTACTCGGGGGTCCACTGTATATACACATATAGAGTCACTGGACATGTTCCTAGAAGTTCTGCAGCTTGTGGAACTCTTTGAAACATGGTGTCATGGTAGTAGGTTGGTAGACAGCAACCACCCAGGGAGGTACTACCGTCCTGCCAGGTGACTGTGAAACAGAAACCTGAAACTGTTTTACATGATGGTAGGATTGCTGGTGTCTTTTTTCTGTCTCATAAACACGCTGGATAACAGGTATATCTAGCTACTTCTACTTACACTTTAGGTCACACTACACAGGCATGCACATGCATATATATACATACACACATCTAGATTTTTCTTCTTTTTCTTAATAGCTCTTGTTCTTTTTATTTTCTCTATTGTCCATGGGGAAGTGGAAAATAATCTTTCCTCCGTAAGCCATGCGTGTCGTATGAGGCGACTAAAATGCCGGGAGCAATGGGCTAGTAACCCCTTCTCCTGTACACATTTACTAAAAAAGAGAAGAAAAACTTTATAAAACTGGGTTGTTTGAATGTGCGTGGATGTAGTGCGGATGATAAGAAAGAGATGATTGCTGATGTCATGAATGAAAAGAAGTTGGATGTTCTGGCCCTAAGCGAAACAAAGCTGAAGGGGGTAGGCGAGTTTCAGTGGGGAGAAATAAATGGGATTAAGTCAGGAGTATCTGAGAGAGTTAGAGCTAAGGAAGGGGTAGCAATAATGTTGAAGGATCAGTTATGGAAGGAGAAGAGGGAATATAAATGTGTAAATTCAAGGATTATGTGGATTAAAATAAGGGTTGGATGCGAAAAGTGGGTCATAATAAGCGTGTATGCACCTGGAGAAGAGAGGAGTGTAGAGGAGAGAGAAAGATTTTGGGAGATGTTAAGCGAATGTATAGGAACTTTTGAACCAAGTGAGAGAGTAATTGTGGTAGGGGACCTAAATGCTAAAGTAGGAGAAACATGTAGAGAGGGTGTGGTAGGTAAGTTTGGTGTGCCAAGTGTAAATGATAATGGGAGCCCTTTGATTGAACTTTGTATAGAAAGGGGCTTAGTTATAGGTAATACATATTTTAAGAAGAAGAGGATAAATAAGTATACAAGATATGATGTAGGGCGTAATGACAGTAGTTTGTTGGACTACATATATTTAGATAAAAGACTGTTGAGTAGACTTCAGGATGTACATCTTTTTAGAGGGGCTACAGATATATCAGATCACTTTTTAGTTATAGCTACAGTGGGAGTAAAAGGTAGATGGGATACAAGGAAAATAGAAGCAGTAAGTAAGAGAGAGGTGAAGGTTTATAAACTAAAAGAGGAGGCAGTTAGGGTAAGATATAAACAACTATTGGAGGATAGATGGGCTAGTGAGAGTGTAGGCAATGGGGTCGAAGATGTATGGGGTAGATTTAAAAATGTAGTGTTAGAGTGTTCAGCAGAAGTTTGTGGTTACAGGCAAGTGGGTGCAGGAGGGAAGAAGAGTGATTGGTGGAATGATGATGTAAAGAGAGTAGTAAGGGAGAAAAAGTTAGCATATGAGAGGTTTTTACAAAGTAGAAGTGATGCAAGGAGGGGAAAAGTTTATGGAGAAAAAAAGAGAGGTTAAGAGAGTGGTGAAGCAATGTAAAAAGAGAGCAAATGAGAGAGTGGGTGAGATGTTATCAACAAATTTTGTTGAAAATAAGAAAAAGTTTTGGAGTGAGATTAATAAGTTGAGGAAGCCTAGGGAACAAATAGATTTGACAGTTAAAAATAGGAGAGGAGAGTTATTAAATGGAGAGTTAGAGGTATCGGGAATATGGAGGGAATATTTTGAGGAGTTGTTAAATGTTGATGAAGACAGGGAAGCTGTGATTTCGTGTATAGGGCAAGGAGGAATAACATCTTGTAGGAGTGTGGAAGAGCCAGTTGTGAGTGTGAGGGAAGTTCGTGAGGTAGTGGGCAGAATGAAAGGGGGTAAGGCAGCTGGGATTGATGGGATAAAGATAGAAATGTTAAAAGCAGGTGGGGATATAGTTTTGGAGTGGTTGGTGCTATTATTTAATAAATGTATGGAAGAGGGTAAGGTACCTAGGGATTGGCAGAGAGCGTGTATTGTTCCTTTGTATAAAGGCAAAGGGGACAAAAGAGAGTGCAAAAATTATAGGGGAATAAGTCTGTTGAGTGTACCTGGTAAAGTGTATTGTAGAGTTATTATTGAAAGAATTAAGAGTAAGACAGAAAGCAGGATAGCAGATGAACAAGGGGGCTTTAGGAAAGGTAGGGGGTGTGTAGACCAAGTGTTTACAGTGAAACATATAGGTGAACAGTATTTGGATAAGGGTTAAGAGGTTTTTGTGGCATTTATGGATTTGGAAAAGGCGTATGATAGGGTGGATAGGGGGGCAATGTGGCAGATGTTGTAGGTGTATGGAGTAGGAGGTAGGTTGCTGAAAGCTGTGAAGAATTTTTATGAGGATAGTGAGGCTCAGGTTAGAGTGTGTAGGAGGGAGGGGGACTATTTCCCAGTAAAAGTGGGCCTTAGACAAGGATGTGTGATGTCACTGTGGTTGTTCAATATATTTATAGATGGGGTTGTAAGAGAAGTGAATGCGAGGGTCTTGGCAAGAGGTGTGGGGTTAAAAGATAAAGAATCAAATACAAAGTGGGAGTTGTCACAGTTGCTTTTTGCTGATGACACTGTGCTTTTGGGAGATTCTGAAGAGAAGTTGCAGAGGTTGGTGGATGAATTTGGTAGGGTGTGTAAAAGAAGAAAATTGAAGGTGAATATAGGAAAGAGTAAGGTGATGAGGATAACAAAAAGAGGTGACGAAAGATTGGATATCAGATTGGAGGGAGAGAGTATGGAGGAGATGAATGTATTCAGATATTTGGGAGTGGACATGTCAGCAGATGGGTCTATGAAGGATGAGGTGAATCATAGAATTGATGAGGGGAAAAAGGTGAGTGGAGCACTTCGGAGTCTGTGGAGACAAAGAACTTTGTCCATGGAAATATAGAGGGGAATGTAGGAGAGTATAGTTATACCAACACTCTTATATGGGTGTGAAGCATGGGTGATGAATGTTGCAATGAGGAGAAGGCTGGAGGCAGTGGAGATGTCATGTCTGAGGTCAATGTGTGGTGTGAATATAATGCAGAGAATTCGGAGTATGATAGGTGCGGGATTACCAAAACTATTATCCAGAGAGCTGAGGAGGGGTTGTTGAGGTGGTTCGGACATGTAGAGAGAATGGAACGAGACAGAATGACTTCGAGAGTGTATAAATCTGTAGTGGAGGGAAGGCGGGGTAGGGGTCGGCCTAGGAAAGGCTGGAGGGAGGGGGTAAACGAGGTTTTGTGTGCAAGGGGTTTGGACTTCCAGTAAGCATGTGTGAGCGTATTTGATAGGAGTGAATGGAGACAAATAGTTTTTAATACTTGACGTGCTGTTGGAGTGTGAGCAAAGTAACATTTATGAAGGGATTCAGGAAACCGGCAGGCCGGACTTGAGTCCTGGAGATGGGAAGTACAGTGTCTGCACTCTGAAGGAGGGGTGTTAATGTTGCAGTTTTATAACTGTAGTGTAAAGCACCCCTCTGGCAAGACAGTGATGGAGTGAATGATGATAAAAGTTTTTCTTTTTCGGGCCCCCCTGCCTTGGTGGGAATCGGTCGATGTGTTAATAAAAAACAATAAAATAATTGTACGATTTCCAGGGTGTTCGTTACTCGGGGGACTTCTGTACTAGTCTCGGAGATTCTTGTAGGTTTTGTTATTGTTGGTAGCAACAAGCAGTTGCTCATAGTGTTTGTGAATTCAGTTACTTGTGGGTCCTGGTCATGTAGGAGATTTATGTTGAAATCACCTGTGAGCAGCAAGTGGTCTTTGTTCATGTGTGCATCAGTTATCATGTTTCCTAATTTTTCACTAAAATGGTAAATGTTTGACTGTAGTACTCTGTAGATGTTTATCACTGTGAGGGTTTTTTGCAGGTCTTTTGATTTAAATTTAGCTATAATATATTCTCCATGTTCATCCCTTGTGCAAGAATTATTGATACATTCAAGTTGATCTGAGTAGTATCAAATGCAAGTCAAACTGACCGCTAGGACATTGCATAAATCTGTATTGGCGAGCTGTGGCTCCCATTAGGGCCATGAGTGGGGTAAATCCTAAATGATTGGTGACCCATCTGACGAAGTGACTGAGAAACACTGATCAAGATTAGAAAAATACAAGCAAGCCTTGTAGGGGAATGACTTAAGTTCCTTTAACAATTCATAAAACTTAGGGTTGAATTGCTTTGCATCAAACTGGTTGTTTTATTGAGAGTAAAGATGAAGTGTGACCAAAACTTAGTGAATAGTTTTATAATGAAACAATTCACTGGAGGATGCATAGCCTGGTTAAAGAAGGGAATATGAACTCTAACACCTGTTAACATCTTTGTTGAACAAGACAGTTACAAGAGAGCAAGCCTTTATTTGGAATATGTTTTGCTTACAGTTGAACTTTCTTAGTATGACTTAAAAAAGTATATATATCTGTGAGCAAAACTTGAACTTTAACTAACCCTTAAACGGTCCAAACTTATATATACGTTAGTACTGCTACTGGCTCAAACGTATATATACGTTTTATTTTTCCTGCCTCCAAATTTGGCACGATTGGCCTGAGATGCCTGGTCAGCAAAGAATGGGTCTTAACACTCGGTGTGTGCCATATTAAAAAAATCTGGGACTACTTAGTACCTTGTGGGAGCACCAGTTAAATTGAGCGCCAGCTAGAGCAAACACTGTGGCAAACACCAAGGATTCACTGATGTCATATTAACATTCCCTTTTGAAGTGGAAAGTGATGTTGGCAGGCCAGCTGGCTGCCTGCCTGCCTGGCCACCTGGCTGGTCAGCTGGGTACCTGATTGGCTGTCTATCTGTCTGTTTGTCTGTCTGTATCTGTCTCTGTCTCTATCTCACAGGAACACATAGTACGTAAATACAATTATACATAGTGTAAATTACCTAGGATAACTAAAAAAATCAAGACAAAGTGATATAATGTGCTTGTGTGATCTGCGTAATACCAGTTGGTTCATGAGCTACTCTCTGAGACAAGCAGACAGAAAGGAGACGACACACAGGCAGACAGAGACAGGTTTGTGTAACAAATAAAGGGAAGCAGTGTAAGCTCGTCAAATGTCATCACTGTAATTACTGGACTGATAAGAAGAGATAAAACTAGCCTCACTCCTCATCAAATGTCACCAGTCATCATTAGTGGAGATCAGATGAGATAAGGCAGTGACATATTTTACATAATGCTTCAAGGGAACTTTATTATTATTAATAATAATAATAATAATATTATTATTATTATTATTCACTATCATTATTAGTATTATTATTATTATGCACTATCATTATTATTATTATTTGAGTACAATTTCAGTACCTAATATTAGTGTCAGAACAAAGATTGGCTATGAAATCACAAGAACTACTATAAATTGCAATTATCAGAACATAAAAATTATATAAAATAATAAAAAAAGAGAAAAAAAGGTATATCGGCAACAATTCTGCAAGTGGCAGGACTCTTGTTGCTGTCAGGTGAGCATCCAGTGCCAACTTCTCTGCCTCATATCTCGGTAAGTACTGACCCCAATGTTTTTTTTTATCCTATAACATTTAAAAAATGTGCTCTTTATTTATTTTATTTATTTATTTTTTTTTTTTCAAAATATTCGGGGCACTGGGCGTGCGAACGTATATATACGTTTGGACCGTTTAAGGGTTAAGAGATGTGAGAATATTGAGTTTGTTTTAGACTGAGAATGATATGAAATTTCTCTGCGTTTAACTAAGAATATGCAAGAGAAAAATCCTGAGTATGTCTCCCATGCCTGCCTGAACTACTGTATGTGTAACAAGTGCTTTCCTGCAGTGTCTTTGACTTGAGGAGGCAGGAGACAGAACACTGTTTGAAGAATGCCTTTTAAGTCCTCAAAATTTTCATCCTCTTCCTCCAACCCTTCCTTGGACATCCCCTACACCTTCCATCTATCTACCCCACACTTATAAACCCTCTTGGCTAATCTATTCTGTGCCATCCTTTCTAAATGATCAGTCTCCAGTAGCCCAAAATTCTGCTCTCTGAATTATTGTTAATTTAATTGGGCTCAAAACTGGTTTGGGATATTTTAACTAGGTGTAATGGTATTTGTTGTATGTTTTGTTCATTCTAATAGTTTTCATTTTTGTTACTGTACATTATACAGCTATTACTCAGATGTTTTTGCACAAGACAGCTCCATACTGGCCATATGAATATTACCCAGATTTGCACAATAGATAATACATTTCATAATTTTCTTAAATTGCCAACAAAATCAATGTGATTGCTTAGGGAAAAGTAAAAAAAAAAAAGTCAGTAAAAGATGTGTTTAGATTTCAAATGTTTTTCTAACAAATTTGGGACTAATATGGAAGTAATATATGACTATATATATTTTTTTTTTTGCTTCATAATTTCAGATTCAGAAATTCCAGGGTTCCTGCGTATTGAAAGTGTAAGCACCTTAGATCCAACTGCTGCTTCACAAATGTTTGGTGATGGTTAGTACATAAAAATATAATTAATGCGCCTGTATTGTACAGCACTTCTAACTCGTATGCTTTACATAGACAAATAATTATTTGATATTAAAAATAAAAACTAATAAAAACAATAAAATATTTTACAAGAATGAAATAAGTATGGCAAAATTTGACCCTTAAATATGGCTGAAATATTTAAAAAAAAAATGCCAGATGATACCAGCCCTTCAAATAGAGGAGGAAAGAAATCTAGCATAAAAGTACAGTGGTCCCTCACCTAATGAGTATTCCATATAACGAGCAAATCGTGTAACGAGCGCTTTTTTCGCTAAATATTTCCCTTGTGTAGCGAGCCGTACCAGACCTGTCTGCCTGCCCCACGCCTGCACAGGACGCCAGTCTAGCATTGTTTACCATTGAGAGAACATTACCCAGCATGCTCTTTCAAACATTCACAATACATTTGTTGAATTTTTTGGTGGTTTAGTGATTGTCACTGTGAAATAAGTCACCATGGGTCCAAAGAAGCTTCCTAGTGGCAACCCAGTGGTAGCATTCATGCAGGGAGTGTAGCAAGCATGCAGGGAGTGTAGCATTCATGCAGGGAGTGTAGCATTCATGCAGGGAGTGTAGCAGGCATGCAGGGAGTGTAGCAGGCATGCAGGGAGTGTAGCAGGCATGCAGGGAGTGTAGCAGGCATGCAGGGAGTGTAGCAGGCATACAGGGAGTGTAGCAGGCATGCAGGGAGTGTAGCAGGCATGCAGGGAGTGTAGCAGGCATGCAGGGAGTGTAGCAGGCATGCAGGGAGTGTAGCAGGCATGCAGGGAGTGTAGCAGGCATGCAGGGAGTGTAGCAGGCATGCAGGGAGTGTAGCAGGCATTTCAGGGAGTGTAGCAGGCATGCAGGGAGTGGGGATTCCTCTTCCATTCGCTTACCTCTCCCCCTGTCCTCCTCCCTATCTTCCAGATGCCAGCAACTCTCTTCAATAAAGGTAAGTAAATGTTATTTTAAATGTTTAATTATAAATTTATTACTTTATAATTGTTTTGTGTGTAAAACTATAGTATTGATTCTTTAAAAATTTTTATTTTTTTGTGAATATTTTTGGGTGGAACCGATTAATTGTATTTACATTATTTCTTATGGGAAATAAGGTTTCGAATTACGAGCAATTCGTCTTAAGAGCTAGCTCCTGGAACGGATTAATTTTGTTAGTCGAGGGACCACTGTATAGTTTAAAGTAAAAAATATAAGTTTTTGTAATACAGTAAAAGATTTAATTAAAAATGCTTTTGGAAAGGGACCAAAATTCAGAAAAAAAAAGTTAACTTAAGAAAGGCTTCCTACAAAGCATTGCCTAGAGCTAAGCATACAAATTATGAAGAAAGACTGAAAACACTCTAAATTCACTGGAATGCATGTACATAATTAACTTTTCTCATAAGATATGTGAATTACACCCTTTTGTATTTTTTTTATAGACAGTTTATTAATTATTTCCTCCTAAAACCAATTTTCACTGCCCTGTTCACTACTACAGTGGAACTCCGGTTTTCGTCTTTAATCCGTTTCAGAAGGTTGACCGAAAACCGATTTGTACGAAAACTGAAGTACAGCCTCTCCTCACTTAACAACGGAGATAGGGGCCTAAGACCCTGTCAGTAAAAGATTTTGTCGCTAATCCAGGAATCACCCCTTACTGACACTTCAAAAGTGTCACCACCCAAAATTAAAACATTCAGTTTTATGTTTGTTGGGAAATTCCTTTCGATCTGTTTATTATTAACTGTAATACAACATGAAATAGGTCAATGACTTACTTCGAAGATATTCCAGGAAACGCTTACATAGCTGATTACTTGAATTTTTTTTTTTTTTTTTTGAGAAAATCACACTTTTTTCAGTCTTTGCATAGGGTAAGAGTGATCTTCTATAGTTACCCTTCAGGTGGGTAATGTTTTCTGTAATGGTCACGGTCACTTTTTTTTTTTATCCCTCTCCGCCCTCCACCCTTCAATACCTCTCTATATAATGTCAGTTTTTATTAATTTGGGCTCCTTTATCATGCTTCTACATTATTTATGTTATACCTAATATTATTCTGGAATAAATATGATAGGTAGATAACCTTTATTGATAGTAATAGTATAATTATACAATATTTTACAGTGCCGTGAGCTTACAAGTCTGTATGTCATGGTGAAGCAGGAGTTACTGAAACTGCTGGCACCTTCTCCCTCTCTCTCGTATAGCCCCAGCCCAGCACACCCTCCCATACCTCTCCATATATGTTAATTTTTATTAATTTGGGCATCTTTATCATGCTTCTATGTTATTTATTCAAACCTTTCATTCAGAATAAAGAAAAGGTCTAAGGGAAATTCCAACTTGATAACTTTGTTTTAATTTGCATAACTTTTACACATTACAGAAAATTGTAATTGCAGTACTGAAGTATTAAAATGATATATGAAAAAACTCAAATTACAATACGTATAAAATGAGACATTCAGATAAACATTTTAGCCATGGAATCCTTCAGAGTACTGGTTCGGGGTCATCATCGTCATCATCAGAGTTATCAGCAGGGTTATCAGGAGTTGTAGAGGGCCCGGACAAGTGAGATGATGGTGAGGAAATGGAAGACCTTTGGGTTGGCGTAGGGGTCCTGGGTGTAGATGGTGAGAAGAATTCCATTAGTAATGTGGTCTGCTTTTTAATTTTCTTTTCATCATAAATTTGACGATTGCATCGTAAAAGTTCTTTCATTTGCCGTTCCACTTTCATGAACCGTGCAGCATTGGGATCCATAGCCTCCAGTTCTAATAAAACCCCATTAACTTTCGTGAACACACTAGCTAACCCCTTTACAGTGAACTACTTCTGTACTTCTTCCAATCTTTCTTCTTCCTCATCCAAGTGCTGCTGCACTTCCAACTCTATTAAATCTGCGTTACTTAGCTCTCCCTTGACATATTCCACTAACTGTTCAATATATTTCATGTCTACATCTAAATTAAGCACATTAGTAAGTTCCACAGTTTTTTTATTTGTGACAACGAGAAGTTCGTTTTGTTCAAACCCTTCAAAAGTATTCACGGAAACTTTCAGGCATTTTTTCCATATGCCTTGCATACACTGTTTTGTCACTTCCTCCCAAGCTGATGCTATGTTCTTTATGCACTGTAAAATGTATGATGTGGAGAAATTTCTCCAAGAGGGGGGGTATCAGCCCCTTCAGCCCTTTCAACTGAGGGGCCCAGCCCTCTCAGAAAGGGCAGATGGCATCTCTCTAGCTTCCTGATCAACAGTTTAATATTTAACACGTTTGTACTCTGGAACGTCACAGAGGTCACATATGCAATGTCTCTTGGTCACGTATGCAACGCCTCTTGAGAGTAGTGGTAGTGTATATGAGTGACAGACAATTAAGGAAAATGACTCTCTTTGCCGTAGCAGGAAAAGTACAGAAAACTCCTGTTTCACTTTTTACACGTGTGGGACAATCATGAACTCTCAGTGATCGAGATATTTCAAGAAATCAAGCATTTGTGTTGCAAACTGTTGCAGTGTTAAGCAAGTAGGGAAATGGTGCTTAGTTCAGCGATATAGGGCCGCACCAAGGAGGCGGAGGGCGTCATAGATCAGATTGCTATAAACTTCGGACTGAGGAGCGTGTTACCAGCACATGCATTGACCTAAACAACGTAATGAACAGTGCGTCCTCATCCTTACTGACAATCTCCATCTACACAAATTAAATAATGAAAAAGAAGTGTGTGCAGCTTCTTATGACATTGCTGTGAGATGAACAAATAGACAAATATTGAAGACACTATTCTTCAATCAAGTCACCGGATACCTGTCGTATGGTGCAACCAACACCATAGCTCATGTTACAACGAGCAAGGTAGGTTTTAAACCGTCTTTTGACACAGGGGACTGAGCAGTTCTTGTAGTCACAAGGGGTTTGAAACCGTCCTATAGACGGCAGTGAGGTATGAGGTTTTTAGCCTAACCAAGTGAGTACCCAGCATTGTTCAGTATTCAGTTACTGAATGTATATTGCTATACGCTCCTCAGGGGCAATTATTCACATACTCACTTATTACTTACTTGTCCCCTACAGCTAAGTGGCGGTAGAACACACTGGGTCACGTCGAAGGAGCTTTCTGGGTGCAGCTGCAGAAAGCTGACCCAGCAACAAAGATAAGTACAGTATTTCCTGTGTTATTGTACAAATTGTTGGTGTTCTACAAATGTAATTTAACCACATATGATTTCCAAAAATCACGAAGGGTTATTTCATCATTTTCTGTTGCTGCTATAGCTTTGGAAAAAGTTGTGTGCAAATAGTGTGCCTTGAACATAGCTATAGCCCCCTGGTCCATTGGCTGTGGGATAGAAGTCGTGTTTTTAGGCAGATACACTACCTTTACATCCGGGTGTAGATCATCAAGATGCTGAGGGTGGCCTGGGGCATTGTCAAGCAGGAGGATAATTTTAAGGGAACGTCCTATTCCAGACAATAATGCTTGACCGAGGGGATGAAGCAGTTGCTGAACCAATCCTCAAATAAAGCTTGCGTCATCCATGCCTTGTTATTTGCACGATAGTAAATGGGCAGCATGTGCTTATTACCATGCTTCAATTCACGTGGGTTCTCGGAGCGATAGATGAGGAAAGGCTTTAACTTGAACCCAGCAACATTTCCTCCCAACAACAACGTCACTCTGTACTTAAAAGCCTTGAAACTGGACAAAGTTTTATGTTCTTTGTGTATGTAGGACTTTTCAGGCATTTTCTTCCAAAAAAGTCCAGTTTCATCCACATTAAAGATCTGTTCTGGACGGTATCTGCTTTTCTCAATGATGTTATGAAAGTGGTCAACAAATCTTAATGCTGCTTCTGCGTCTGCGCTTGCTACCACACCACTGATACTAATATTATGCAAGTTGAATCTCCGACGAAATCTTTGAAACCGTCCATGGCTTGCCGTAAGTGTTTGTTTATTCCTCATTGCGTACCTTGGCTTGAATAATTAAAAAACTCATCGACATTCTTTTTTGTATCTGATCGTCAAGCCAGATCACCAGTAATTTCTCCATTTTATGAACGAGGCCTTTCCGCTGCCTAGTTATTATGGCTTGAAATCCTGTTGATGCTTACACTGCCTCTTTCACTCTATCTTTATCCTTCAAGATAGTGGAAATGGTAGAATGCGCCAGCTTCAAGTCATCGGCTATCACTTGTACTTTCTTACCAGCTTCATACTCGTTTATAATCTTCATTTTCACCTCAAGATCGAGAGCCTTCCTTTGTTTCTTAGCGCTTCCTTCAGGTGAAGTCAAGATCTTCCTTTTCGCCAACATCTTGTACTATGGAATGCACAATAAAGTGCAAATTTGTACAAATATGGAGACAAGTGAAAGCTAGTGTACTCAGAGGCTGTAAGTAGGCGACTGAGATACTTGACGCTGAGACGCCGTGCTGACTGTGTCATATGTATTTTGTACAGGTTTTGTAGCTGACATTTAAACCACTCCAGAGCGATTATTATTATTATTATTATTATTATTTTTTTTTTCAACAAGTCAGCCATCTTCCACCGAGGCAGGGTGACCCAAAAAGAAAGAAAATCTCCAAAAAGAAAATACAGTTGACCCTCGCTATTCAAACATTCTTCATTCCAGAATGCTGTTCAAGTGCTGTTTCCAAACAAATTTATTCCCAAAAGGAATGATGTAAATTAGATTAGTCCATTTCAGACCCCCAAAAATACACTTATAAAAGCACTTACAATAATAAACTTACATAAAAGGGGGAGTTTTGGAGTGTTCGAATAGCAAGGGTCCACTGTACTTTCATCATCATTCAACACTTTCACCTCACTCATACATAATCACTGTCTTTGCAAAGGCACTCAGATACTACAGTTTAGAATAGTCTCAAGAAAATGTCACTATCCCAGACCCCTCCTTTAAAGTGCAGGCATTGTACTTCCCATTTCCAGGACTCAAGTCCGGCTAAATCTATAATAACCAGTTTCCCTGAATCCCTTCACTAAATATTACCCTGCTCACACTCCAACAGCTCGTCAGGTCCCAAAAACCATTCGTCTCCATTCACTCCTATCTAACACGCTCACACACGCTTGCTGGAAGTCCAAGCCCTCTCCCACAAAAACCTCCTTTACCCCCTCCCTCCAGCCTTTTCGAGGACGACCCCTACCCCTCCTTCCTTCCCCTACAGATTTATACGCTCTCCAAGTCATTCTACTTTGATCCATTCCCTCTAAATGACCAAACCACCTCAACAACCCCTCTTCAGCCCTCTGACTAATACTTTTAGTAACTCCACACCTCCTAATTTCCACACTCCGAATTCTCTGCATAATATTTACACCACACATTGCCCTTAGACAGGACATCTCCACTGCCTCCAGCCTTCTCCTCGCTGCAGCATTTATAACCCAAGCTTCACACCCATATAAGAGTGTTGGTACCACTATACTTTCATACATTCCCTTCTTTGCCTCCATAGATAACATTTTTTGTCTCCACAGATACCTCAATGCACCACTCACCTTTTTTTCCTTCATCAATTCTATGGTTAACCTCATCCTTCATAAACCCATCCGCTGAGAAGTCAACTCCCAAATATCTGAAAACATTCACTTCTTACATTCTCCCTCTTATAACAGAATTTAAAAAAAAAAAAAAATTCTTATGAAATGATAGTTTTTTTTTCTAAATCTTATAGGCTAAAAAAAACATTTTTGTGATCAATACTTACCGAGATATAGAGGATTGAAGTTGACCAAAATTGAACCGCTTACAGCAACATCGCTGACTTCCAGTTGGCCGGTAATTGTTTATTTTCTTTCTTGAAGTTTTTTTCTTATCAATTTTAATTTTTTTTTTTTTTTCAAATAACTTTTATGGCCTGTGAGACCAATATAAGTGCTGTTTTTCAAATACATATTCACTCGTTGATTATTACACAATAACGGCATAAAGTTTGTTCTCACTATTTTGTTTACAAAACGTATTTACAAACACTTACAATGAAAAATATTGTTTATTACTATTGTTCAATCATATATATACATATATAGAGTCACTGGACATGTTTCTAGAAGTTCTGCAGCTTGTGGAACTCTTTGAAACATGGTTGCATGCACAGTGGTGTTTTACATTCCTCACACATAAAACAAGTGTCTCTGCGTTGTTTTGTGTGTTTTTTTTGTAGGTGCACAGACAAAACACCTCTTCTGAGCCTTTTTCTTGCAAGCAGTAGCAGGCAGTTTTGTTAGGAAGTGATCACCAAGCCTCAGACGAAAGGGTAGGTGTTGATACCTTGGTGGGCGGTTGTCTATTGCAGGTGTTGCTCCTTGGTACTTGAATATTATTTGTCCGATGACAGACAAACAAAATTAGCCATATGGTGGTTTGTTTGTGGTCTTCAACTTATAAATATTATAAGCATTGAGCATGGAAATGGTCAGAATGTGAAAAAAGAGTTTTATGTACCACTTATAACTCTTGCAAACACAATCAGCAAACCCAATCTGCATGTCACATTTGTCCACTGAACGCATATTGAGGGTGTAGTCAATCACAGCTGCAGATTTTAGAATGGGTTCATTGTTCTCTCTATTCAGCCTGCCAGTGTCTGTCATTTCGTTAGGGTGAATTGATGACAACAGTGTGACATCTCGTTTGTCATGTCACCGAAATGCCATGATGTCATTGGCAGCAAACGCCTGCACCTGACCTCTACGAGTGTCTGCATTGAACCTAGGCATATGCTTGCGATTTCCACGCACTGTACCGCACACATCTGTCAAGTTGTTCACTCGCAGAAAATCACTGAGGGAGGGGCTTGTGTACCAGTTATCAGTACATATAATATATATTCCTTACAAAAAATATGGTTCCATCATTGTTCTAACCACATCACCAGAGATACCCAATAACTTCCTGGTATCTTGCAATGTATAACTTCGTGTACACAATAATATCCAATACAAGACCACTGTAGCAATTACAAAGCACAAACAACTTTATACCAAAGCGTTTCCTCTTGCTTGGTATATATACTGCTTGAACGACAATCTACCTTTCAACAGAATCAATGACTCATCAATAACAAGCTTCCTGAAGGGATAAAAATGCATATTGAATTTCTCATTCAGATACAGAAACACATTCCTAATCTTATATAACCTGTCGTTTGTCAGGCCTGGTTTTGTCTGAGAAATGTAACATACGTAACAGTAGCACAAATCGATTCACTGATATTATATCACTGAAACCTGGTGTTGCAATCAGGTGGTCTGTCGATCAGTATGATTTGACACGGTGCTTATACACATGTGGCATAAGCATTATTGTGGCAAGGAAAAGATACATCTCAGCCACAGTTGTCTCTTTCCACCTGTGGAGGCGTGATTTTGATGAAAGTATTGTGTTTGCCATGGTGTACTCGTAGTATTTGTTGCTTTCCCTGACAATAATTTCCATCAGGGGTTCGTCAAAAAATAACTCAAAACATTCCAGTTCAGTGGCATTGTTTCCAAGTGTACATGATGGGCGTATTCCACTTTGACTTTCATCAAACTGATGGGGATTGGGTACTGGATATTGACAGGTGGTTGTGGTTGTGCAGGTTAGTGTGGTGGGTGGGTAAGTGAGGGTTTCCTTTGTTGTAGGTCGGGTGAGTCAGCGGCGTGCTTGGCAGCATGGCTCACTGCTGGTGCCTCGCACCTGGCACCACCACTAGCACCACTACCACCACCACCACCAGATGCATGCACATTTCTCATCCCAATTGCAAAACTATCATCTTCATTTTCACTATCTGTGCCTGTTGTATGCCCATGGGATGTACTCCGAGATCTACTCTTTCCCCTTGGAACATCATATGGCATGCTACCAGAGCGCATATACTGTCGTATATACTGACGCTTCACTGGAGAATATTCTGCTCCACTCTCGCTACTGGAACTGTTTTGAAGAGCTTGGAGTTCATATTCACTATCACTATTATCACCATTGCTCACATCAGAGTCCGGGATATGGGTAAAAAAGAGTTTCCTCCTTCGTTCTGGTACAATTGAACGTGAACAAGACGCCACAGCACCAGAGGTGGAAGGCTGAGTGTCGTCTGGGTTTTCCTCAATATTACCGGTACATATTATGGTCACTAGTTTCGGTCACAACCTCCTCAAAACCTTGAAACTCATCATCACTGACACTCCCATCGGTGTTAGAACTGGCACTGGGAAACAAAAGTGTTCCAGTTCGCCGAGGAGTGAGGAGTTTCTTACCGCGAAGCATGATGAACAAGGTGCACTAACATGGCATTCCCACAATGCACCACTGGGTCCCCGATTTTTTTCCTACTGTGCACACTGACCACGCAGACCCATTCTCTCACCACTAGGCCTTCCAGCCATTTCCCGCTTAATTTGAAGGTGCTAGAATTTATGCGTACTAGTACGTGGAAAACCCCAGCGCGTAAGCCGTACTAGTACGACCGAAACCCCGAAAGGGTTAAGCTGCCACGAGAGAGAGACAGAAAATGTCAACACACAGACGAACACACCAGCTGATTCCTTGATTGTGTACTTCTTTTGTACTTCTTCCATTTTCCTCTTGTTTTTTCTCTTCCAAGTGCTGCTGCACTTTTATTGTGCACTCTATAGTACAAGATAGAGTTATAAGTGCAGCAACACTTGGAAGAGAAAAAACAAGAGGAAAATGGAAGTACAAAAGGAGTTCACAGTAAAGGAATCAGCTGGTGTGTTCGTCTGTGTGTTTACATTCTGTGTCTCTCGTGGCAGCTTAATTAAGAAATGATAAAACTCAGTGAACAAGGTACAGTCATACCTCGGTTAACGATATTAATCCATCAGAGAGGGCGTATCTGTAACCGAATCAATCATTATCCGAATCAATTTTCCCCATAATAAATAATGGAAATAAAATTAATCCATTCCAGACTTCCAAAAGTAGTAAAATAAAATATTTTTTAGAACTTTTTGACATTAAATAATACACAATTTAATGAACATTAAAGAAATACATGTAAATATACAGTCATACCTCGGTTAACGATGGCATCGGATAGTGATAAATTCGGTTAGCGATACATGTTTACGTCAAAATAGTGACTCCATTAAAGATGTTTGCTTTGGTTTACGATATTCGTCCCGGACGCGTCCGCGTGGCGCCCAGCTGTGCGGGCACTCCAGGGAGCGTCAGTGTGCTATTGTTTACAAGCGAGAGCGACCACCACCCACTCCACCCACACATTCATACCAGTATATTGTCATTATTCCACTGTTTTTAGTGCTTGCAATTGCTAAATAAGCTACCATGGGTCCAAGGAAAGCTCCTAGTGCTAAGCCTGTGGCAAAGAGGCTCAGAAATACAGTAGAACTGAAGAAGGAGATAATAGAAAAATATGAAAGTGGAGTGCGTATCACTGAGCTGGCCAGGCTGTATGGTAAACCCTATTCTACCATCGCTACCATTGTGGCCAAGGGAAATGCACGTAAAATCAAGGAAGCTGTTGTTGCGAAAGGTGCATTTGTGATCACAAAACAGAGATCGCAAGTGCTTGAAGATGTGGAAAATTTGTTGTTGGTGTAGATCAACGAGAAATAGTTAGCAGCAGATACTGTTTCGCAGGCAATAATATGTGAAAAAGCAAGGCAGTTGCATGATGATCTCGTTAAGAAAATGCCTGCAACGAGTGCTGAAGTGAGCGAATTTAAAGCCAGCAGAGGCTGGTTTCAAAAATTTAAGAATCGAAGTGGCATACATAGTGTTGTGAGGCAGCCAATTGTGACAAAAGTGCAGCTGAAAAATATGTGCCTGAATTCCAGGAGTACATAGAGGCTGAACAATTCCTCCCCCAACAAGTGTTTAATTGTGATGAAACAGGCCTGTTTTGGAAGAAAATGCCCAACAGGACCTTCATTACTCAGGAGGAAAAGGCACAGCCAGGACATAAGCCTATGAAAGACAGGCTAACTTTGATGCTTTATGCTAATGCCAGTGGTGATTGCAAAGTGAAGCCTTTACTGGTGTATCTTTTTGAAAATCCCCGAGTGTTTGGCAGATGCGGTATCACCAAGTCTAACTTGTGTGTGATGTGGAAGTCTAACAAAAACGCATGGGTCACAAAGGACATTTTCTTAAGAGTGGTTCAATGGCGTGTTTGGCCCCAGTGTGAAGAAATATCTCCAGGAAAATAATTTGCCACTTAAGTGTCTCCTGATAATGGACAATGCTCCTTGTCATCCTCCAAACTTGGTATAGAAAATTGTGGAGGACTTTAAATTCATCAAAGTGAAGTTCTTGCCCCCTAATACCACTCCTCTCCTCCAGCCCATGGACCAGCAGGTCATTTCCAACTTTAAAAAACTCTACACCAAAGCAATGTTTCAAAAGTGCTTTGATGTGACCACAGACATGAATATAACCCTAAGAGACTTTTGGAAAAACCATTTCCATATCCTGCATTGTGTAAACCTTATAGGTAAGGCTTGGGAGGGAGTCACTACCAGGACTTTGAACTCTGCCTGGAGAAAATTGTGGCCAGACTGGATTTTGAAGGTTTTGGGGCTGAGCCTCAGAACCCTGAGCCTGAGCCTGTTGTGGAAGAAATTGTGGAACTGGGCAAGTCCATGGGGTTGGAGGTGAGTGGTGAGGATGTGGAACAGTTGGTGGAGGAGCACAAGGAAGAGCTAACCACTGAAGATCTGCAAGAGCTTGCAACTGCAACAAGAGACCACAGGTCAGGACTTGTTGGTTCAGAGGAGGAGGAGGTGGAACAGAGATGGAAGAAGGTGCCTTCTTTAAGGATTAGGGAGATCTGTGCCAAATGGACTGATGTGCAAGGCTTTATGGATGAATATCACCCTAACCATGCTGTTGCAGGCTGTGCTGGCAACCTGTACAATGACACAGTGGTGTGTCATTTCAGAGATGTGTTAAAGAATCGCCAGACACAGAGCTCCCTGGACAGATTTTTGGTTAGAGAGGGGTCCAGTGACTCTCAACCTGGTCCTAGTGGCATTAAAAGAAAAAGGCCAGTAACCCCAGAAAAGAACTTGCCACCTGCAGTGTTAATGGAAGGGGATTCCCCTTCCAAACACTAGCATACTATACCCTATTCTTTCCCCTCCTCCCGTCCTCCACACATCAACAACTCTTCAATAAATGTAAGTGACATGTTATTGTACTATATTTACATGTACAGTGGTACCTCGAGTTACGATGGTCCCCAAACACACCCTTTTATGTAAGTTTATTTTTTTAAATGCTTTTGTAAGTACAGTGGTACCTCGACTTACGATGGTCCCCAAACACACCCTTTTATGTAAGTTTATTTTTTTAAATGCTTTTGTAAGTGTACTTTTAGGGGTCTAAACAGACTAGTCTATTTTACATTATTTCTTAAGGAGATAAATTCGTTTGGTAATGGCACTTGAACAGCATTCTGGAATGAAAAAATATCGTAAGTCGAGGTACCACTGTATATTTTTGGGGGTGTAAAAGGACTAGTCTATTTTACATTATTCCTTATGGGGATAAATTCGTTTGGTAATGGCACTTGAACAGCATTCTCGAACGAAAAAATATCGTAACTCGAGGTACCACTGTATTTCTTTAATGTTCATTAAATTGTGTATTATTTAATGTCAAAAAGTTTAAAAAAAAATATTTTATTTTACTACTTTTGGAAGTCTGGAACGGATTAATTTTATTTCCATTATTTCTTATGGGGAAAATTGATTCGGTTAACGATTGATTCGGTTACAGATATGCCCTCTCTGACGGATTAATATCGTTAACCGAGGTATGACTGTAGTACAATAACATGTCACTTACATTTATTGAAGAGTTGTTGATGTGTGGAGGACGGGAGGAGGGGAAAGGATGGAGTATAGTATGCTAGTGTTTGGAAGGGGAATCCCCTTCCATTAACACTGCAGGTGGCAAGTTCTTTTCTGGGGTTACTGGCCTTTTTCTTTGAATGCTACACTCCCTGCATCCCTGCTTCACTCCCTGCATGAATGCTACACTCCCTGCATGCCTGCTACACTCCCTGCATGAATGCTACACTCCCTGCATGCCTGCTACACTCCCTGCATGAATGCTACACTCCCTGCATGAATGCTACACTCCCTGCATGAATGCTACACTCCCTGCATGAATGCTACACTCCCTGCATCCCTGCTTCACTCCCTGCATGAATGCTACACTCCCTGCATGCCTGCTACACTCCCTGCATGAATGCTCCACTCCCTGCATGCCTGCTACACTCCCTGCATGAATGCTACACTCCCTGCATGAATGCTACACTCCCTGCATCCCTGCTTCACTCCCTGCATCCCTGCTTCACTCCCTGCATCCCTGCTTCACTCCCTGCATGAATGCTACACTCCCTGCATGCCTGCTACACTCCCTGCATGAATGCTACACTCCCTGCATGAATGCTACACTCCCTGCATGAATGCTACACTCCCTGCATGCCTGCTACACTCCCTGCATGCCTACTACACTCCCTGCATGAATCCTACAGTCCCTGCTTCACTCCCTGCATGAATGCTACACTCCCTGCTTCCCTGCTTCACTCCCTGCATGAATGCTACACTCCCTGCATGAATGCTACACTCCCTGCATGTATGCTACACTCCCTGCATTCCTGCTTCACTCCCTGCATGAATGCAACACTCCCTGCATGAATGCTACACTCCCTGCATGTATGCTACACTCCCTACATCCCTGCTTAACTCCCTGCATGAATGCTACACTCCCTGCATGAATGCTACACTCCCTGCATGAATGCTTTACTCCCTGCTACACTCTTTACCACAGGCTTGGCACTAGGAGCTTTCTTGGGGTCCATGGTGGCTTATTTAGCAGTTGCAAGCACTAAAAACAGTGGAATAATGACAATATACTGGTATGAATGCGTGGGTGGAGTGGGTGGTGGTCACTCTCGCTTGTAAACAATAGCACACTGAGGCTCCCTGGAGTGCCCGCACAGCTGGGCGCCACGCGGACGCGTCCGGGATGAATATCGTAAACTGAAGCAATCATCGTAAACCAAGTCAATATTTTGACGTAAAAATGTATCGCTAACCGAATTTATCGTTATCCAACGCCATCGTTAACCGAGGTATGACTGTATGTTGATGGTGATAAAAATTTATTTCTTGTCAGCTACGAAACCTATACAAGTGCTGCTGCACTTCTATCAATTTAAGACTCTTCTCAAAAACCACCTACTCACCCTAAACTAAATATGTACTCTATACTCAATTCAACCAAAAAATCTCCCAATTACCTAAATCTTAAAACTTCAAAACTAAATTCCCAAAGTTCATACAGTAATAAATACATACTACATTATAGTATAAATACCTGCCCCCACACCAAATTGAAGCATTCTCATACTGTAAACTACCTCAACAATGCTCTGTTATTTTCCCATAATATAATTTCAATATTTACTATTGATATAACTAACCTACAAGATACTTTCACCTTGTCACAATGTACAGTAGACCCTCATTTAGCACGACTTTATGTTGCACGATTGACAATTTGCTGCACATTTTTATCTAACACGAAGTAAAATTGATATTACACGGTTTGCTGGAGCGGAAAACATTTTGAGCGCGCGTTCGCCCGCAGTGGTTTAAACCATTGAGTCAGTGGGGGAGTCCTACTGCTATCCCCAGCCACCCTCACCCACCCACACATCCCTCCCAGTGTTCAGTTTGATTCATACGCGTGCATGACGACAATAATCCGGAAGCTCGCTGTGTTTATTTACATATATTTTCATTTTCTTTGTATTTTGATAAATCTGCCAAGCAATCATGGCACCCAGTAAGCATACAAGTGTTCCAGCAAGTGACAAGGAAAGGTTTAAGCATTCAAGTCTAGGAATTACAAAGAAAATCAAGATATTAGATAGTCCTAAGCAGTAATATATCACGACAATGAACTACAATTACATATTCGCCTTCAATTTTTGCAAGATCTGTTGGTCTAAAAAAACTTGTTTGGCTTTTTGGGGACTCCCAGGAACGTAACCCTATTTTTCCCATAAGTTCTAATTATCTAACACAATTTTACCTAACACAATGTTTTCAGGAACGTAACTACTGTGCTAAATGAGGGTCTACTGTAATATCCTCAGACTGTAATTTGAGTAAACTTATTATCTGCTATAAATGAAAACTAATGTTTAACTATAACAAACTTGATCAATTTCTCTATTATTAAGTAGTCTATAAGCTATTAGATTTAGTCTGCCCATATTGCCATGGCATGATAGTGGCTCTCTTTGCACTGCAATTCATAATTGTAGTTACAAAATCTCGATGTAAACTTGCAATGAAATAAAAATATTATTATATTATTATTATTATTACTATGAGGTACACAGTCAAGTTCAAATTTGTACAAATATGTAGTCTTGGAGACTTTAAAAGCTAGTGTACTGAGTGGCTGTAAGGAGGAGATTGAGATGCATGACCCAAGTTCTCATACACATACAATTTTTTTTTTTTTACTCGTCGGAGAGCCCGTTCTAACTCTGAGTTGTCGGTAAACGAGTACGTCAGTAAGTGAGGAGAGGCTGTAATATTTCCCATAAAAAATAATGTAAATCCAATTAATCCATTCCAGAGACCCAAAAATATTAACAAAAGATATATTTTATAGAGAATAACTATAGTTTTACATACAGAAAACAATGAGAAATAAATATAAAGCACTAATGAAATGGATAAATGAACATTTAACATCACTTTTACATTTATTGAAGACTCTTGTTGGTGTATGGAAGACGGCGAGGAGGGGAAGGGGAATCCCCCTCCATAAGGACTTCAGGTATCAAAGCCCTATCCAGGGTTACTTCCCTTCTTTGTCTTTTACTGGCACTTGAGAGTCACTGGACCCCTGTCGCACAAAAAATATGTCCAGAGAGGCCTGTTTCTGGCGTCTCTTTAAGATTTGCCTAAAATGGGACACGGCATTGTCATTGAACATGTTGCTGACACGGCTTGCAATAGCTTTGTTAGGGTGATATTTTTCCACAAAACTTTGCACCTCACTCCACTTTGCACAAATGTCCTTAATCGCTGAAGAAGGCACATTCTCCCCTCTCTCTTCCTCCTCCTCTGAAGCAATTTCGTATTTGTCTATGAGTTCTTTCGTGAATTCTATCGTGTTTCTCACCTTCCTTACCAAAGGGCTGGCACTCAGAACTTTCTTTGGCCCCATGGTGGCTTATTTAGCAGTCACAAGCACAAAAAACAATGGATTATTACGAAATGTTTCGGATGAATGCGCTGAGTAATGCTCACTGAACGAGTAACAAAGGCAGACTGAGTCACGGACATATGAGCGGCCGCTTCCCGAGGGCAGGTGGATGCGTCTGGTATGGACAATTTCCGAGCGGATGTACGAAAACGGGGAAAATTTCACCGAGAAAAGTGGTTGAAAACTGAATTGTATGATAACTAGACTGGACGAAAACCGGGGTTCCACTGTACATATTTATATTCATTTCTCATAGGTATAAAATATTTTTTCAGTTATCTGTCATTGAATACTGCATTATCCTTTATCATTAATCTTAAGCTTTTACATTTTTACAGATTATGATGGCACATCAAGTCAGTGTGTTTCCAGTTCATCTCAGGTAAAGTCGATACCAAAACTAGTTCCCCTTGAACAAGGATTAGCAAATAATGCATCTGGTGCTACGGTAATAAATATTGGAAATACTTCAATTTCTGGTCCTATTACTTCTAGCATGCTAGAAAGCAAGACAACACACACTGTTTCTGGAGTGGCAAAAAGTGGAACAAGTGCTTCTTTAAATGAAAAGACACCGCCAGTTAAAATTATGTCATTCCCTGGAAGCTCACACACTGGGGCAGTTTCTCTTGGAAATTCTGATATATCTTCTGACACAATAAAAATCACCATTCATACCTCTCCACAGTCATCTGAAACAAAGAAATCCCAACCAGCAGTTGTGACACTTGATGAAGAAGGAACAGTGATGAACCCCTCTCAGAGTGATCACCGACCACCCCCTGGAATTGCCACACTTCCCAAAATCCCTCCCACTGTTCCTGTTCAATCCATATTTCAGGCGTGAGTTTTTCTTATTTTTAAATGAGTGAACTATTTTGTTTAACTTTCTAAGCATTTTTGTGGGATGTACAGTATATATAAAATAGTGTTCAGTATGTATAATTAGCTGACTATAGGATCATGATATACTGGGAGATAGGTAATGAGACTGAAGAGGTATGGTAAAGATTTGAGAATGCAGTGTTAGAATGTACAGCAAAAGTTTGTGGATATGGGAGGGTGGGTGCAGGAGGGAACAAGAGCAATTGGTGGAATGATGAGGTAAAGAAAGTGGTAAGAGAAAAAAAGTTAGCTTATGAAAGGTTTTTACAAAGCAGAAGTGATATAAGGAGGGTGGAGTATATGGAGTTTAAGAGAGATGCTAAGAGAGAGGTCACTGAGTGTAAAAGGAGAGCAAATGAATGATTGAGTGAGATTTTGTCATCATATTTTGCCAAGAATAAGGAACAGATGGATTTGACAGTTAAAAACAGAAGAGGGGAGTTGGAGGTATTGGGAAGACAGCAGGAATATTTTGAAGAGCTGTTGATGAAGAAAGGGAGACAGTGATTTCATGCATTATTGGCCAGGGAAGTATAACATCTTTTTGGAGTAAGGAAGAGCCAAATGTGAGAGTGGTGGAGGTGTGGGAGGCAGTGGGTAGAATGAAAAGGATATAAAGCAGCTGGGATTCATGGGATCATGACAGAAATGGATGGGGATATAGTTTTGGAGTGGTTGGTACTTTAGTATGAAATGGTACAAATATATGAAAGAGGAAAAAGTACCTAGGGACTGGCAGAGAGCATGCATAGTTCCTTTGTATAAAGGAAAGGGGGACAAATTAAAAATTATAGGGAAATAAGTTTATTGAATATACCAGGTAAAGTGTATGGTAGTCATTATTGATAGAATTAAGGATAAGACAGAGAGCAAGATTACAGGCAAAGAAGGAGGCTTTAGAAAGGGTAGGGGATGTGTATACCAAGTTTTTACATTGAAGTATACAGGTGAAAGATATTTAGATAAAGGTAAGGAAGTGTTTGTTGTTTTCATGGATTTAGAAAAGGAATATAATAGGTTGGATTGGGAAGCAATGTGACAGAAGTTGCAAGTGTATGGTTGTAGGTAACTGAATGCTGTTAAGAATTTCTATGAGGATAGTGAGGCTCAGTTTAGGATACGTAGGAGAGAGAGAGAGATTATCTTCTAGTAAAAGTAGGCCTTAGATGTCACCATGGTTGTTTAACATATTTATTGATGGGATTGTAAAAGAAGTGAGTGGTAGGAAGTTGGGGAGAGATGATTAAAATATACAGAATCTAATACAAAATGGGAGTTGTCACAGTTGCTTTTAGCTGATGACACTGTTCTTTTGGGAGATTCTAAAGAGAAGGTACAAAGGTTGGTGGACGAATTTAGGAAGATATGTTAAAGAAGGAAATTAAAAGTGAACATAGAAAAGAGCAAGGTGATGGGGGTAGCAAACATGTTACATAATGAAAGATTGGATATCAGATTGGAAGGAGGGAGTATGGAAGAAGTATATGTGTTCATATATTTGGGAGTAGACTTGTTGGCATATGGGTATATGAAAGATGAGGTGAACCATAGAATGATGAAGGGAAAAAGGTGGGTGGTGCATTGAGGCATCTGTGGAGACAAAGAATGTTATCCATGGAGGCAAAAGGGAAAATATATGAGAGTATAGTGGTACCAACACTCTTATATGGATATGAAGTATGAGTTATGAATGTTGCAGCGAGAATTAGATGAAGTTCATAGAGAAACTGCCAATAAAGATCTGCTGAAAGTGAAAATACTGTAGTAGCATCAAGCCTGACTTCAAGAAAAATACAGCTTATTCTGTTATATTATATATACTTTATAATAGCATATATATTTGTAATTGTTCTGTACAATATACAGTGCATGTTTTCTAATTATTTTTATTACAAATCACCTTGGCTTGACCATTGGGATAAAAAAAAAGTGTATTTGGTACTCTGTATGCTGGACAAAGTGAAGCTCTTAGCCAAACAAATATGGCATCTGGACGAGGAAATTCATATTGCCTACTTGGCAACTAGGCACTTATCAGCCCCTGGAAAAAATATGGTACTGTATATAATTAAAATATGCTTGTCCAGACCCCTGAAATTAATATTGCTCTTAGTGTCCAATTTTTAAAAAAAAAAATTCTTCTGAAGGGGTAGAGAATCTTTTTCTGAAGGTAATAACACCAAAAGTATGAAATTAAAAAAAAAAAAATGTACAGAATTGCGCAAGCACAAAGATAGCAAATTACTCGTCGGCAATTTTGTCAATTTTGAGTCCTATTTCAAGTCGATTCCAATTCTCCAGTAGAACAAAGTCTTAGCTATTTTGCTAGTATGCTTTTCATTCTATTGATTGAGCACAAGAAACTGCCCATTCAGCTATTAAAATTATGTACTTTTAAAATACACAGAAATTGGTAATTTGGCTAATTTTACTCAAAATTAAAAATAGTCCAAAATAAACAGTGTAGACATTCCTGGCACTAAAACTACATTTCCTCTGTTCAGTAATCATGTCCACAGGTCTCTCTTATATTACACTTGCCTTCCATTTTTAATTCATAATTACACAAAAATAGAAGAGCTCTATTTCCTTGATAATAAAATATAACCAGGAATGATTGGTCATGGTTTATGGCATCCAAATAATTGAATCAGACCTATTAAAAATCTGTAAAACAGACCTGAGAATGAAGGGGGGGGCCATACCCATCTTCAGAAAAATCGGTAAAAGTCTGAGATTTCTGCTATTGTTAACCCAATTTCAAGCTACTTCTGGTTCTGAAACCAACCAGTCATCTCTTTTGCAGTGTATGTCTTCCATTCTATCAAATGATATGCAGAAGCACCCAATAAAACCATTAAAACCATCCTAGAAAAGACCTCAAATTTGCTATTTTAAACCCTAAACATGGTCAGTTTTGTTTTTCCCATTGTGCATTGCATGGGGCAAGATTTTTTTATATTGTACACGCTCACCGTGAAGACTCATTCTCTCGTTTCTAGGCCAAAATTTACTGCTCATAGCTTATCTGAGCGAGCTGATCTCATGACGTAGAACTGTGTGATGGACCCTGGCCTCAGTGACGTAGTTCTACATGACAGCTACTGAAAGTGTTAAGGAAATACTGATGATCAAACAGGTACATACTGGAAATACAGGATTAATAAATGTATTGATTTATTCAAAGAATTTTCTTTGAAGGTAGTCATTTAAGCATCATCTATGAAACAAAGCTATTGGCAATGGTATGTATTATTTAATTTATAATTTTTGTTTGCAAAATACTCGGAGGTAGAAGGCTCGGCTCACAACCAGAATGTTTAATCCCGGTTGGAGTGAGACGTATGAGCAAGATTCCTAACACCTGCTAGATCAGCTGTTATGAGTCATATCCCATGGAAGGACTAAAGGACAAAAATAGCAGTGAGCCCCGCTGCTTTCCTTCTTGGGTTATCTTGGGTTATTAACCCTCCAAAATTGTTAGCCCACAAGGGTTAATAATCTGAATAGCCTTCATCTTCTTAGTTCTGTAAGTTGCCCAGCTTAATAAAAATACAAGCTAATAAAATTTATTACAGGTATCAACCGATAGATGTATTCAAGACACTTATTACCAAGCTTGCACCAGAAGTGTTTAAATGTATGCATACTGGCTGTATATATGCTGATGATGACCCTGAAATGTTTCTTCAGCATATCTCATTTCATGGCGAGAGCTATAGGTGAGTAATAATAGGTTTCTTGTGTTGGACATTCAGATAATTTATCCTTTATGGAATGTGAGGGTACTGATTAAGATAAAGTGGTACCAACACTTATATGGGTATGAGACATTATTTTTGAATGTTGCAGTAAGGAGGAGACTAGAGGCAGCAGAGATGTCATGTTTGAGAGCAATGTTTCTTAAATCAAGTCTGAATGCTTTGCATTCCTCTAGGTGCTGTATGACTTCTTTGGGTTTAGTGCTGCTCTACATCCCCCTCCCCATGAATAATAATGCAGAGAATTCAGAGCATAGAAAAAAAAAGGCAATGCGAGGTCACTAAGGGTATAATTAAGAGGGCTGAGGAGGGGTGGTTGAGGTGTTTTAGGCATGTGGAGAGGATGATGAGGGATAGGTTAACAAAGAGGGAATATAAATCTGGGGTGGAAGGTAGGAGGAGAAAGTGGTTGTGCCAAGTGTGGTCAGAGGGAGGGGGTAAAAGTAGCTTTGGGTTTTAGGGGTTTAAGCATCCAGTAGGCTTGTGTGAGCGTATTGGATAGGAGTGAATGGAAACAAGTTGTTTTTTAATGGACGTGGTGTTGGAGTGTGAAAAGAGTAACTTCTTATGAAGGGATTCAGGGGAAACTGATTAGCTGGACATGAGTCCTGCAGGTGGGATGGGAAGTGCCTACTTTGAAGGAGGTATAAGGATGTTGCAGTCATAAGGTAACCTGATTGTGATGTTTGCACATTTCTGGAGAGTCATTAATTGAATGAATAATGCTGAATGTGTTTTCTTCTTAGGGTCACCCTGCTCTGTCAGGAGATGGCCATTGAGTTAAAAAGGGTTTATTAACTGTATGTTTTTCCCCTTTTTTTTTTTTTTTTTTTTTTTAAAAAAAATATAGATAATATTTTGCACTGACTTAAACTAGAACTAAAACTAAAATAGTGAAGTTGTATTTTTGAAATTTAAAGAATTTATATTATTTTATCATATACCATGTAGTAAAATCTATTACAGTACTGCAAAATCTCTCATAACATGACGTACATTTCTGGAAATTGGTGCATTATGAATAATAGATGAATGTGATGTGAATAACACATTAAAAAAAATAGGGTTATATTCCAGACACCTCCAAATTAGCCAGACATTTTTTTCTTTATATTCTAGATAAAAGTTATTACAGTAAAACTTATCTCACATTCTGTTAGTTGTTAACTGAAGCATTTGAAGAGTTTGGGAGAGCTAATGCTGCTGGGCCAAGTTGGACATAGTGAGGTTTATCAGGTAACACTACAAGTTAGCAATGTAAAAATAAAAGCCATAGATGGTAAGTTCCATATAGAAACTTACCACAACTATACTAAGCAAATTTATACCAAAGATAAATGCATTTAATAAAGCCAAAGAAAATAAAAAAAAATACAGAATGTTGGAAGCAGCACTAGCTGGGCCTCTGAACATATCAACAGATTAGGACGACCAAGATATTTAGTCCAGAATGGTGGAAAAGGATTTCTCCGAAGAATGGTTGGAGGGAGTAGATAAAGGAGGTTTTGGGTGGTAGAAGCTTGAGCATACAGGAGGCATGTATGAGCATGCTAGATTGGGGTGCCTTCAGACAAGTGATTTTTATGGCTTGATGTGTTGTTGGAGTGTGAGCAAAGTGATATTTATGATGCAGGGATTCAGGGAAACCAGTTAGCTGAGACTCCTGGAGGTGGAAGGTAGTGTTCCTGCTCTCTGAATTAGGGGTGTAGATATTGCACTTCAGAGGGTAATTTGAGTTGTGATGTGTCTGAGCTTCTGGGAAGAAAGTTGTTAATGAATGATGGTAAATGTTTTATTTGGGTTACTGTACCTTGATGGAAGATGCCCAGTGTGGTCAGAGAAAAAAATAATCTCTTTGGGATGATTATCGTATTTCTTTATACGAAAGTCGAGAGCTGTAGAGGATAAGTGAAATTAACAAGAGTCGAGTCAAAGTTATAAGCTGTTTATTATTTTGTTTATGGAGTTGTGAATATTATGCAGAGAATTCGTAGCTTGGAAGTTAGAAGAAGGTGCGGGATTACTAAAAGTATTATACAGAGGGCTGAAGCGGGGTTGTTGAAATGGTTTGGACATTTAGATAAGATGGAACAAAATAGGATGACTTGGAGAGCATATAAATCTGTAGTGGAGAAAAGGCAGGATTGGGGGTCGTCCAAGGAAAGGTTGGATGTAGGGGGTAAAGGAGGTTTTGTGTGTGAGGGGCTTAAAGTTCCAGCAAGCATTCATGAGTGTGTTAGATAGGAGTAAGTGGAGGCAAATGGTTTTTATGACTGGACGTGCTGTTGGAGTGTGAGTAAAGTAACATTTATGAAGGGATTCAGGGAAACTGGTTAGCTGGATTTGAGTCCTGGAGAGAAGTACAATGCCAGCACTCTGAAGGAGGGGTGGGAAAATTTGCAGTTTTGAACAGTAGTATCGGTGCTCCTCTGGCAGTACAGTGATGGTGAAACCGTTTCTTCTTTTTTTTGGGCCACTCTGCCTCGGTGGGAAATGGCCGTTGTGTTAAAAAAAATATATATATTATAATTTACAGATATTTTACTGTGGATTTTTCTTGCAGATGCTGCTATTGCTTAATGGTAATGCCAACTCCAGAAGCATTAGTACAACATATTATTACAGAACACAGCCATTGCCAGTTCCAGTGCAAATACTGCCTTTACAGAGCCTATACCAAAATTTACATGGGTGTGCATTTGGTAAGACAGTTCTTTCATTGTTTAATGTAATAAGTTTGATTCACATCTTAGTACAGTAAATATATCTTTTTGATATAAATTTTAAGTTATAAGGTAAAATATTATTGCATTCTATTTTTGTATTTCTTACTTTAAATTGTCTATTTATAAGCATCCAATAAATGTTGTTTTAGTTTTATCTCTAGACTAGACATGAGCAAGCTCTGAAAGTGTTTGAAAGTTTCTTATGCTTTATATATAACATGTTTACATTTTTTTATTATTGTTATTGGCAAATAAGGATATTGTATCAGTAATTTTTCCAGAAAAATTTTCATCCATATGAAGAGCCACGGTACATTAAAGTTGGAACTATCCAGCCACATCATCCTCCTAATCCTCCAATCGATCAATTTGTTCGACCATACAGGTGCAACTATAGTAAGTTTTATTATTTTCTGATGTTTTTATATAATGTTTGTATGTATTTTTTATTCTTATTCAGAATGCATGTATAATTTCTGCAGTTGGATCCTGGGAGCATTTCTAGAATATGCCACTCTTAATCTCTACCTAATACCTGCCTTTTATGCTAGTATGTGGTGTTGGACATACCACTTGCTGGGGGCATTCAGTTCAGGCAGGCAGCTTGTCCTTTAAACAGGAGTGCTGCTTCCCTCCAAGCAGACAGCGAGGGGTGTGCTGGTTGTCCAATACTTGTTTGGTGCTCATTTTATCATGTTGTCCTTGGTTTTGGGCATCCAGGCAATGCTTGACAATTCAATTGCATCTGGAGAGTGCTCTGGCAGCCTCCAGGGCACAGGTATTGTGGAACTTTTTGCACCTGTTCATCATTTCACCTGTAAGAGAGATTCATCATCAGTACTCACCTATTTGTACTCTCCCATTTATTTTTGCAGGGATCGAGTTTCAGTTTCAGGCCCTGCCCTCAGCTTACCACTTGCCAGATTTGCTCCCTCCTAGTCTTCGGGGCCCTGTCATACTTGCTCTTAAAACCATGTATAAAGCCTGCTTCCACCACTTCTTCACCTAGATTATTTCATTTGACAACCAGTCTGAGACTGAAGAAATGCTTCCTGACATCTCTGTAGCTCATCTGTTGAGTGATCCTGTTCTGTCCCCAAATTTCTTCATAGTCTATCATCAGTTTTTTAAGGATTCACCAGGGTCCTCCTTATACCTTTACAGTGGTTCTGTCAAGGAATCCCCCACCCCTCTCACTTGGGTGAGGCTCCTGGGAGCTGCTTTGTCTGAGCTCTCTGGGGTCCTTAGCCTGGCAGGCCTTACAAATTGCAGAGGTTTTCCTTTTGAAGTACTTCATCACTGGATCCCATGACTCTGGGCTCTGCTCAAAGTCAGTAGTCATGACTCCCAAGTGAATGGCTGCTTGGCCTGGGGAGACTCAACGTTTGCTGCCCTCTGCCTGTAGGGTAAGGTTTCTCCCTTCCAACAGACAAACATCTGTCCCCATTCCTCTGGTCCCCTACTTTGCTTATCTTCCAGCAAGTTTTCCCTGACTTCTGTCCAGCGCTGCGGGTGTTGTACCTTGTGGTCCTTTCCCCGACTCTTACATGGGTGCTTCTGATCTGGTTGCTGTGCAGACTGCCATCTGATGCTTGGACACGAAGCTCATCCTTAATTGCAGTTTTCATGTGGGCTCCATTGGCTGTTCTGCCAAGGCTTCTCATAGATTTTTATTTTGGGGTTTCAGTCTATTCACTTTCTGCTCCAGTTTGAGTGCCATGGACTCTGCTGCATCTTCTATGGTCTTTGCCACATCCTCTCCTCAGGCTATGGTCCCTGCTTCTCCCATGACATCCCTCTGTTTTCCAGGCTCTGGGCTTTTTGTTACCAAACTCACACATCTTGCTCGGAGGTTCTTCAGTCTACCCTGCAGCTGGAGGCCTTCATCTGCTAGGATACCAAGTCTGTGGTTCTGTATCATCATTCATCAACACGTATGCATTATGAATATGTCTGGAAGAAATTCATGCGTGACTACCGCATTCGAGCCCCCTTTATGACCTTAGCAGTGGTTTTCATGTGCCTCCTCCAGATATCCCATTACAGCTGGACTGTCCATGCTATCCAGATCTGTGAGTTTGCTCTGGATGGGTTGTTAACATCTCTTCCAGGCTGACCTCATAAAACACATGATTGAAGCTCACACTGGAGTGGTCCATGCATATGATACTCGATTACTTTGTGGCCCATCCAGTCTTCCACTTTCTCATAAGTTCTCCTTAGGTTCTTGGATTGGCATGCTTCAAAGGTCTAATAGTTTGATGGAATTTTTTAATGTGAGTTCCAGTATCATCACAAACCCACTTCGGTTGGATGTCCTCCTCACAAAGAGGCGAATGCACAACTTAGTTTTCCTGTTGACATTATGGTTCATGGCATTCTAAGTGGCTCCATCCTCTATCCAGTGGGGGGTCCTCACAGCAAACGCTTACCTACTCTCTGCATGTGTACCCACACTGGTGAATGCCTTCACTTATGACACAATACGCATTGTGGTCTCATTTGCCTTGACAGCTCAGGCTCCTTTGTCACTGATCATTGAAGGCATGCAGCTCACCATCTGGAGGATGTTCCTAAAGTACTTTCCACACCATACTCCTTTTGTTTCGGGGGGTCTCCTTCCCTAACTTTCGCAGATCATGTGAGGTGAGGTCTCTCAGTTCCTTGTTTTTCTGCATCTTGCAGTGGAAAAACTTTTGTTGATGCTTGTTTCTTGCAGCCCACATTGTTGTCTGTTTCAGGTGGGAATCTCCACAAACAATTGTAAATTCTCTTCCTTAAGTTTTATATACCTTGATTAGCTGACCACTTATTGTGTGTTTAGGAGGGTTCTGGCATTTATATATGAATGCATCTTTTGTCCTTGCAGAGTGCCATTACTTACGAAAAGAGTACAGTGGAACCTCGGTTTTCGTTTGCCCTGGTTTTCGTCGAATTCAGTTTTCGACGACTTTTTTCGTCAAAATTTTGTCCCAGTTTTTGTTCATCACCTCGGTTTTTGTTGGTCCGCTGTACCGAACTTGTCCGCCTGCCCGCGCCCACACAAAGCATCCCACGCGTTCTGAGTCAGTCTGACTTTGTTTCTCGTTGAGTGAGCATTACCCTGCGCGTTCATCTGAAACATTTCGTAATAATCTGTTGTTTTTTGTGCTTGTTTATTGAGTGCGACTGCTAAATAAACCACCATGGGGCCAAAGAAAGTTCCGAGTGCCAGCCCTTGTGTGACAGGGGTCCAGTGCCAGTAAAAGACAAAGAAGGGAAGTAACCCCGGATAGGGACTTGATACCTAAAGTCCTTATGGAGGGGGATTCCCCTTCCAACCAATAACCTCTCCTCTTCCCTCTCCCCTCCTTGCGTCTTCCTACGCTAACGAGTCTTCAATAAATGCAAAAGTGATATTAAATGTTTATTTATTTATTTCATTAGTTTATATTTATTTCTCATTGTTTTCTGTATGTAAAACATTAGTTATTCTCTATAAAATGTATTTTTTTTTTTAATACTTTTGGGTGTCTGGAACGGATTAATTGGATTTACATTATTTCTTATGGGAAATATTGCTTCAGTTTTCGTCGAATTTGGTTTTCATCAGACTTTCTGGAACGAATTAACCCTTTCAGGGTCCAAGGCCCCTCTCCGAAACTCGTTCTCAGGGTCCATGAATTTAAAAAAAAAAAATTACTAAATTATAGAGAATCTTTTTCCAATCATAACGCCACAAAAATTATGAAATTTGATCGAAAACTAACAGAATTATGCTTTTGTGAAGTTGTCGGTATCGATGACATTTACGCATCGGCGATTTCAACCACTTTGAGCCCTATTTTCGGTAAATTCCAATGTTTCAGTCTACTAAAATTATAGCTATTTCGCTAGAACTCCATATCTTCTATCGATTGAGTACAAGAAACCGCCTATTTACCAATTTCAACTACCCAAAATAGTGGTCAGAAAATGGCAATTTGGCCAATTTCACACAAATTTCAAACGATGCCAATTTCAAAATAGTGTCCAGAATAAACAAGGCAGACATTCCTGGCACTAAAATAACATCTCTGTTCATTAGTCATGTCTCCAGGCCCCTTTTACATTACTTTTGCTTTCCATTTTGAATTTTTATTCTCACAAAAAATAGAAGATTTACTGTTATGTATACAACTGCATCATTGTAAAAATGGTATAAATAATATCAGCGCACTTGTGCAAGAATATTAGACTCGCCAGTTGATGTGTATTGGACGCATGGTGTGATTTGTTTACTCTTGAACATCGACAAAAATCGAACATTTTCGCTACTTTGCGCTCAGTTTCAAGGTACTTGTCATCGTGAAACCAGTCAAAATTCTCTCTATTTCTGTAATATATCATCTATTCTATAAAATGAGACTAAGAAAACGAGAATACAAGCATAAATACCATACGGAAATAGACTGCAAAGTCGCTGTTTTAAACCAAAAACACTGTCAGTTTTTTTTTCCTCATTATGCACTGTGTGGTGCAGGAATTTTTTTATACTGCGCACACTGACCGCACAAACTCATTCTCTCACATCTAGGCCTAACAGCCTGTTTCTGCTTGATTTGAGGGCGCT
Source organism: Cherax destructor (assembly GCA_009830355.1). Taxonomy (NCBI): domain Eukaryota; kingdom Metazoa; phylum Arthropoda; class Malacostraca; order Decapoda; family Parastacidae; genus Cherax; species Cherax destructor. The sequence goes on along the minus strand of WNWK01004557.1, from coordinate 76,264 downwards.
AGAATTTAGGCGTACTAGTACGACCATAACCCCAGGGCGTAAGCCGTACTAGTACGACCAAAACCCTGAAAGGGTTTATGATGAAAACCGAGGTTCCACTGTACTGTGGTCCAGTGCAGGATTTGCTCAGGACTGAGTACAGAGAATGCCTCGCTTAGTGTTTTCATGCACAATCTCTTTATGTCTGCCCCTAATGTTCCCAGGCTCCGATCATTTCTATCAACATTCTGGTGTTCTGCGTCCACTCTGCAGTTGCTGTCTCCATTTCTGGATACAAGGAATAGTACAATTCCCAGAGCCCAATAGCAGAAAAACACATTTTGTTTCTAAGAAAGTTTAATTTCTGCGTAAAGTCTTTCCATCACCTCCCCAGCAGGGGTTTTTCTGGTTGCCATCGAGCCTGTGTGGAGTGTGCAAGCCCCAGGAGGCACCTTAGCATTTCCACAAAGAGCAAAAAGGGCAGTTGGAGTGAAGGAGGCTGAACTAAGCACAATTCTGGGACAGAGATATGTAGGTATAGGCAGAGAATAGATGTGGTATATGCAGGCTGCCCAGGGCCCCTTATGCAGACATGCATCTTTCTTGTGTTAGAATGCAGTTTTATATTTTATGAATATACAGTGGACCCCCGAGTAACGTAAAAACTTCTTTCCAGAAGCCTGCTCAAGTGCCATTACCGAACGAATTTACTCCCTTAAGGAATAATGTCATGTAGGTTAGTCTATTTCAGACCCCCAAAAATACATTTCCACAAGCACTTACAATATTATACTTACATAATTGTACGATTTCCGGGGTGTTCGTTACTTGGGGGTCCACTGTACTGTGTTTACTTCTACAGCACTTTATTGAGTTTTGTTATACAAGTATGTGTACATGCTCTGTATTAATGTAAACATTTTTTAACTTGAAAGCATTTTTCATTACTGTTAGTGTAACATTTTCCATGAGAAGCCCAATGGTGTTCCTTTTCAATTTTCCCCCCTCCCCCCACAGAAGTTAAGATCTAATTTGATAGGGTATTTTTTGAACTCTTAGCAAAAATATTTTCATATACTTTCAGTATTAAATGTTCTACAGGTTGAGTATCCCTTATCCAAAATTTCAAAATTTGAAAAGCTCCAAAATCCGAACCTTTTTTTGAGCTCCGACATGTCACAAATGGAAAATTCCATTAAGCTCTGGAGAGGTTCCCAGGTAGGGCTCGGGTCTCTTGTGTACCCAGATGGTTGTGACACATGACCTCACCCTGGGTGGGACTCAGGAGACTTTTGGGACCAGTTTGTTAGCAGCAGTCAACACTGCCAAACCTATGTACATTATTCACTGTGATTTCCCTGCTTTTTGTGTTTATTCTCTGTTCTGTGGTGAGAAGATATTGTTGAAAAATGTCAAAAAGGTTTGCAGATAACCCTTTGGATAATAGTAATAAGACAAAATAGTGTACAGAAGCTTTCTAATCAGAACTTGGCATCATAGGTGTAGACAAAGCGTGCCATTGATTGTTGTTGTATTTTAACCATTGGTGCAGGTATTCTACTGATGCTGCTGTGCTGCTTTTATTAAAAATACAGTACAGTGGACCCTCGGTTTTCATTGATAATTCTTTCCACAATGCTGTTCGAGTGCAGTTACCGAACGAATTTGTTCCCATAAGGACGAATGTTAATCAGATTAGTCGTTTCAGACCCCCAAAAATACACTTACAAAAGCACTTACAAAAATACACTTACATAATTGTTCGAGTTGGGAGCTGTACAAAAACCGAGGGTCCACTGTATTGCTTTTGTTATTAAAAATACAGTATTGCTTTTGTTATTAAAAATACAGTATTGCTTTTGTTATTAAAAATACAGTATTGCTTTTGTTAAAAATATTGTATAAAATTACCTTCAGGCTATGAAATAGAAATGGATTTCGTGTTTAGATTTGGGTTTCATCTCCAAGCTATCTCATTATATTCCAAAATCTGAGACATTTCTAGCCCCAAGCATTTTGGGTAAGGATACTCAACCTGTGCTACTACTGCATTCCTAGCTTTTTCTAATACAGTGGACCCTCGCTATTCGAACATTCCAAACTCGCCCTTTTATGTAAGTTTATTATTGTAAGTGCTTTTATAAGTGTATTTTTGGGGGTCTGAAACGGACTAATCTCATTTGCATCATTCCTTATGGGAATAAATTCATTTGGTAACAACACTTGAACAGCATTCTAGAATGAAAAATGTTCGAAAGTCGAGGGTCCACTGTATATGCTAGTGAGATTTTTGTTGTTCAAGAATATATAGTATATACAGTAAGGCTCCACTTTATGGCGTTTCACCTTACAGCGTCCTGCTAATATGGACATTTCCAATTATGACCAAAACTCACTATATGGCTCCACCACCTCACTTTCTAATATGATCACCACGCCACCCTTGTCAGAGCGTCGGAAAGAATAACTTTTTCTCTGTTCAACACCAGAGAAGATGTGTACACAATAGTATTACTGGGGGTAACTGTTGAAAATTATTCCTTTCGTATGCCTTCACTCAGTGTCATTCCTTCTAAAAATGGTGTGTTACATGAGAATGGGAGTGTTGCTATTTATTTATACTACTGTACCAACATGGAGACAACTTGTACACAATGTAAGGTGTTTGTATTATGGTATAAGCTTCACAGACATGAAAATAAACATTTTTTTTTTTTCAACAAGTCGGCCGTCTCCCACCGAGGCAGGGTGACCCAAAAAGAAAGAAAATCCCCAAAAAGAAAATACTTTCATCATCATTCAACACTTTCACCTCACTCATACTTAATCACTGTTTTTGCAGGGGAACTCAGATATGACAGTTGAGAATAGTCTCTCCCAACTGTCAGTATCCCAGATCCCTCCTAAAGTGCAGGCATTGTACTTCCCATTACCAGGACTCAAGTCTAACTAAATCAATTAACTGGTTTCCCTGAATCCCTTCACAAAATATTACCCTGCTCACACTCCAACAGCTCGTCAGTCCCAAAAACCATTTGTCTCCATTCACTCTTATCTAACACGCTTACACATGCTTGCTGGAAGTCCAAGACAAAACCTCCTTTACCCCCGCCCTCCAACCTTTTCGAGGACAACCCCTACCTCGCCTTCCTTTCCCTACAGATTTATACCCTCTCCAAGTCATTCTACTTTGATCCATTCTCTCAAAATGACCAAACCACCTCAACAACCCCTCTTCAGCCCTCTGACAAATACTTTCAGTAACTCCACACCTCCTCCTAATTTCCACACACTGAATTTTCTGCATAATATTTACACCACACATTGCTCTTAGACAGGACATCTCCACTGCCTCCAGTCGCCTCCTCGCTGTAGCATTTGCAACCCATGTTTCGCACCCACATAAGAGTGTTGGTACCACTATACTTTCGTACATTCCCTTCTTTGCCTCCATTGATAACGAAAATTTTTTATGTTAAAGTCCAGGGTATTAGTTGTAGGTAGTAGGTTGGTAGACAGCAACCACCCAGGGAGGTACTACTGTCCTGCCAGGTGAGTGTAAAATGAAAGCCTGTATTTGTTTTACATGATGGTAGGATTGCTGGTGTCTTTTTTCTGTCTCATAAACATGCAAGATTTCAGGTACGTCTTGCTACTTCTACTTACACTTAGGTCACACTACTCATGCATGTACACGTTTTGTATAGACACTCATCTCGTTTTTCTTTGATTTTATCGTAATAGTTCTTGTTCTTATTGCTTCTCCTTTCATATCCATGGGGAAGTGGAATAAGAATCTTTCCTCCGTAAGCCATGCGTGTTGTAAAAGTCAACTAAAATGCCAGGAATAATGGGCTAGTAACCCCTTTTCCTGTATAGATTACTAAAAAAATAAAAAAAAAAATAAAAAAGTAAACATTTGAACCAAAATCAGACCCGTTCATCAGCTTCTTTACATACTCTGCGTGTCTCCTCTCTCATTTACTCGTTCTCTCTCTCGTTTATTCGTTTTACTTCGTTTACTCACCTCTCGCCCTACATTAAGACTACAAATATTTTAAGGTAAGTAATGAGTGTACTGTATATGCATTTTATTGCTCTAGGGCACTTTAAATGTCGCAGTATATTACGTGTAGGTGGGGTGGCCTGGCCTGGCTGGCTATCATACTTTTCACACCTGACATTTTGTAAGTATATTTAGGTACAGGTACACATAAGTATAATTATCAAAGTACATATAAAATATGCATTAACTTTAAAACACTTGAAATTTTGGAAAGTTTCCAGACATAATAGAGATGTACTCACAGAGAATGTAAACAAACCGGGTGGGTCACACCGTATTAGAAAGACCGGGAGCCGTATAGCAAGTTTTGGTCATAATTTGAAATCGCCGTATTAGCTTAACGCCGTAAGACGAAACGCTGTAAAGCGGGGCCCTACTGTATATTCATTTTATTCCTGTAGGGCACATTAAATATTGTAGTATACATATTACGTGTGGGTGTGGTAGCCTGGCCTGGCTGGTTATCATACTTCCCACACCTGACTTCCTACAAATAAATACTACTAACCTCTCACCCTACATTTAGACTACAAATATTTTAAGGTAAGTAATGAATGTACTGTAAATATATATGCATTTTATCGCTCTGGGGCGCTTTAACCCATTAACTGTCCAAACATATATATACGTTTACACGTGTAGCGCTCCGACCTTGATTTTCCCCATTTGAAAGCATGTAAAAAAAAAAAAGTATATATAAGTTCAGAGCGCTAGCGGTAAAAACGTATATATGCGTTTGGACAGTTAATGGGTTAAATGTCGTAGTACAGTGGTCCCTCGGTTTTCGCCAAAAATTTGTTCCAGAATGCTGCTCAGGTGTCATTACCGAACGAATTTACTTCCTTAAGAAATAATGTCACGTAGGTTAGTCTATTTCAGACCCCCAAAAATAAACTTGCAACAGCACTTACGAAAATACACTTACATAAATGTTCAAGTTTGGAGATGCACGAAAACCGAGGGACCACTGTACTACAGTGGACCCCCGAGTTTCGTAAAAACTTCACTCCTTAAGTGTGCTCAAGCCCCATTACCGAACGAATTTACTCCCTTAAGGAAAAATGTCACGTACGTTAGTCTATTTCAGACCCCCAAAAATACACTTCCACAAGCACTCACAATTTTATACTTACATACTTGTACGATTTCCGGGGTTTACGAAACTCGGGGGTCCACTGTATATTACTTGTGGGTGGGGTGGCCTGGCTGGCTATCATACACCCCACCCACAAGTGGGTGGGGTGGCCTGGCTGGCTATCATACCTCCCACACCTGACTTCTTACAATAAATACTACTCACCTCTCACCCTACATTAAGACTACAAATATTTTAAGGTAAGTAATGAGTGTACTTTTTATTGTTTTTAATGTTTAGTTCTATCTGGCATTTATAAGTGGAAAAAAATGGCGTTCTGCTTTCCAGCGGTAGTCTGGAACCTAACCTGCTGTATAAGTGGGGCCCTACTGTACTTATTTTAATGCAATATACACTACTCTAAGAAAGGGGAATTTGAAAAAGTGTAAGCATCCTAGGCATAGTTAAGAAACCCCATCTTGAGTACCATGGATAAACATGCCAAACAATTTGAGGAGTAGGTAGAAAAGATAGCAAGGTTATGTTTGGTTTCCTGTACTGTTAATGAAGAAATGGTTAAGGAAGAATTATAAAGAGATTAAAATGTCTTGAATAATTTGGGGCAAATTCCATCTGTCTTAACAAGTTTATCTGGATACAGGAGAATGCCAGTACCGTACAGTGGATGCTGAAGCCTTCAAGACTCATGTTACCACACATGGTCAGTTTGTTATCCTCAGCTGTGACTTCTGCCATGTGTATCTACATGTCATCCCTCTTATTGATGTGAGTTATGGTTTAGTTTTTATACAGTAGTCCTTTTTTTCTTTTCTTTTGTAGCTTTATATGGAAGTTGGTTTATGCAATCTATGAGTAAAGAATACTGCTAAACCTCTGATTCATGGAATGATGATGAACAAGAGGAAACGTAATCAACATAATCACATCAGACAAAGTAGTTTTGCACACAGGATTGACTGAGATAAATATATTTTACCAGAAAAGTCAGTAAAATGAGAGAACGTGGATGAAAACTTAACATGTAAATAAGCCACAGGAATCTTAAAAAAATCTTCATTAACATGAGAATGATAAGTAAAATTAATTTAATTGCTAGACAGTTCAGGCCGACTCCATGCAAATGTTCAAAAGCAGATAAAAACGAAGCTACTCTTATAAGCTAATGTTTCAGGGCACAGAATCTGTAGCCAGGAATTCCTTGAGGAAGTATGTTAATACTTATCACAAGTTTTTATAAAACCAAAACTTTCCCAACATATCATCAAGGAATGTAGAGGAAGGGTGACATGGATCGGGTAACCCCTTAACTGTCCAAACGTAGATCTACGTTCTCTCGCCCAGTGCTCTGAATATTTTGAAAAAAAAATAAAAATTAAATTAAACCTTTGAGGGTCCAGAGGCCAAATCTCAGAGTGACAGCCAGGGTCAAAGATTTAAAAAAAAAATTTCTTATAAAATAGTAGAGAATCTTTTTCTGAAGGTAATAAAACAAAAAGTATGAAATTTGATGGAAAATTGACGAAATTATGCTCTTGCGAATTTTGATGCGTCAGCGATATTTACACCGGCGATTTTGCCGACTTTGACTCCCATTTTAGGCCAATTACATTATTCCAGTCAACCAAATTCTTAGCTAGTTTGCTAGTATTACTTCTGTTTTATCGTCTGATCACTAAGAAATTGCCCAGTCAACTGTTTCAACTGCCCAATAAAGTGATCGGAAATTGGTAATTTGGCCAATTCAACAGAAAGTTCAAAATATTCCAATTTCAAAATAGGGCTCAGAATGAACAATGCAGACATTTCCTCTGTTCATTAGTTACGTTTCCAGGCTTTACAAATTAATTCCATTTTTATTTTTTATTCACACCAAAAACGAGAAGATTTACTGTTATGCAATGTTGTAATAATTGTACAAATAATATCAGCACATTCGTGAACAAATATTAGACCCACCAGCTGATGTGTATTAGACTCGTGACGTCATTTGTTTACGCTTGAACTTTGGCAAATATTGAACATTTCTGCAACTTTGAGCTCAGTTTTAAGCCATTTTCAGTTCTAAAACCAATCAAAAATCATCTCTATTTCTGTAATATATCTTTCATTCTATCAAATGAAATCAAGAAATCACGCATACAACTGTAAAAAAAAATATGAAAAAACACCACAAAGTCGCTGTTTTAATCCAAAATTACGGTCACAGTTTTTTTTATCTCATTATGCACTGCGTGCTGCACAATTTGTTTTATGTGGTGCACACTTACCACATAGATGTATTTTCTCATATCTAGGCCCAAATTTACTGCTCAAAGGTTATCTGAGTGAGCTGAGTTCATGGTGTAGATCTACGGCTTGGACCCTGGTTTCAAAGCCAGGGTTAAAAAGGGCAATTTTCTGTGTGTAATATGACGAAAAATTTTTTTTAGGGTCAGTACTTACCAAGATATAAGGCCGCGAAGTTGGCGCTGGATGCTCACCTGACGGCAGCATGGAGTCCTGCTGCTTGCAGAAGTTCTACCAATATACTTTTTTTTTTTTTTTTTTTTTTTTTATAATTACAATTTGTAGTAGTTCTTGTGATTTCATACCCAATGTTTGTTCTAACACTAATACAGTGGAACCTCTGCTTACGAGTGTCCTACCTGAGTTTTTCAGGATACGACCCATCGCTCAGTCGATTTTTTGCTCCTGGATACGAGCCAAAATTCAGGTTGTGAGCTTTCCCCTCAAGGGAGGTTCCTTGACACTGGTGAGGGGCTCTTGATCTAGGGAATTGTATCTGTGCTCCAGTTCCTTAAATTAAGCCTGAATACCTTCCATTCCAGTTCCCCCACAGGCGCTATAATCTTACGGGTTTAGTGCTTCCTCATTATATAATAATACAGTGGTATCCCGAGTTTCATACTTTATTCGTTCCAGAAGGCTGTTTGAGTGCCGTTACCAAACGAATTTGTTCCCATAAGGAATAATGTAAATTAGATTAGTCCGTTTCAGACCCCCAAAAATACACTTACAAAAGCACTTACAATAATACACTTACATAATTGTTCGAGTTGGGAGCAGTACGAAACTCGGGGTACCACTGTAATAATAATACGTAATAATATAATATTATAATAATATAATGTAACAATAATAATAATATGTATATAATAATAATAATATAATACTATAATAATTATAATAATACTATAATAACAAGTGAGCCCTTCAAACATTCCATTTTCTCTTATAATAACACCTGAGAAGGGGAAGCTTGGGAAAATGTTTTCAGAGCTGGAGCGAGAATGGCCGCTAGAGTATATACAGTAGACCGTCATTTAACACGATAGTTATGTTCCTGAAAACGCCGTGTTAGGTAAAATCGTGTTAGATGAACTGAAGAACTTATGGGAAAAATAGGGTTACGTTCCTGGGAGCCTCCAAAAAGCCAAACAACTTTTTTTTAGACCAACAGATCTTACAAAAATAAAAGTGAATATGTAATTGTAGTTCATTATCGTGATGTATTATGTTGTTTTTACTGCTTAAGACTACAAATGTAACAGAAGTAATAGTATTTCTTACCTTAAATTGTGGGTGCTTGTGTTTGTGGATGATTGTGAAGAGAGTGGAGAGTTATGCTGTGGCCCTACTGGGCTGAGGTGGATGGTAAAGGTTCTGGAACTGAAGTCGATGGTTGCACTGAGTGTCTAACTTTAAGTCATTCAGTAAGTCAGTCAAGTCATTCAGTAAGTCAGTCAAGTCATTCAGTAAGTCAGTCATGTCAGTCAGCAAGTCAGTCAGTCAGTCACACAAACTCATGTTTACCTCTTTTTATGTGTACAAAGTAACACTTCATTATGGCCACAGGTTATCTCTTGTCTAATATCTTTGTTTTCTTCGTTAATTCTAAGACTTAAATGCTTATACAGTGGAACCCTGGTTAACGAAAAAAATTCATTGCAGAAGCCTGTTCAAGTGCCATTACCGAACGAATTTACTTCCTTAAGAAAAAATGCCATTTAGGTTAGTCTATTTCAGACCCCCAAAAATACACTTCCACAATCACTTACAATATTATACTTACATAATTTCACGATTTCCGGGGTGTTCATTAACCGGGGTTCCACTGTACCTTTTCTTGCCACTTTGAGCAACACTGGTATGCGTACTGGGTGTCATGATTGCTTGGCAGATACAAGATATAGTAATTAAAAGATCAAAACACAATTCACAAACACAGCTAGCATGTAGCAGAGGACTGGACGCGTATGAACTATGAATGCTGGGATGGTGGGGTGGCTGGGGACGGCGGGTGGTCTCCCCTGCTGATCCACAACAAGGCAGCTGCTTGAGGAAAAGGGAATTTGTTTTTCCTTCCCGCAAACTGAACCGTGTTAAATTAATTTTACGACGTGTTACATAAAATTGTTCCACAAATCTTCAATGCTATACCCAAATCGTGCGAAATAAACTCGTGCTAAATGACGGTCTACTGTATCAGGTTTCTATGTTTATTTATTTTTTTTTTCAACAAGTCGGCCGTCTCCCACCGAGGCAGGGTGACCCCAAAAAAAAAGAAAATCCCCAAAAAGAAAATACTTTCATCATCATTCAACACTTTCACCTCACTCATACATAATCACTGTCTTTGCAGATACAACAGCTGAGAATAAGTCCCTCCCAACTGTCACTATCCCAGTCCTCCCCTTTAACCCTTAAACTGTCCACATGTAGATATACGTTCACTCGCGAAAGTGACCGAATATTTTGAAAAAAAAAATCTTTTTTTTTTTCTAAAAATGAAGAGCACATTTTTATAAATAGGATAGGCTAAAAAAAAAACATTTTAGGGCCAGTACTTACCGAGATATAAGCCCGCGAAGTTGGTGCTAAATGATGTGGTGTCGGCAACATGGAGCACTGCCGCTTGCAGAAACAAGAAACATTTATCGTTTTTTTCCACTTTTTTTCCATTTTCTGTTGTTTTCATGCTATGATAATAATGTTTTGATGCAGATCTATTCATTTCATTGCCAATTCTTGTTTAGACACAAATGTTTGTTACTGAATTAGTAATCATACTGTCACAAAGACACATGTTCACACTGATAAATAAATTTGTACACCTGGTTCAATCACTTACTATTGTTTACATATATATACAAGGTATTTACAGGTCCTATTTATGTTTCTAGAAGTCCACCACTGTATGATACTCGAAGAAGCATGGATTCATACAAAGTGCCACTCCACATTGCTGTCACATGAATCGTGTGTCTTTTCGCACTTGGGGTCGCTGTGTACTGTAAGCACACACAACACACTTTTTCTAAGAGTACTTCTTCTTTGGAGTAGATGGTAATGGTATCAGGCAGTGACAGTTAGGGATTATTCGGTTGGGCACTTACCCCTCTGGTTGTGGAGTGACAGGTCGCTGTTGTGGGGTGACAGGTCGCTGTGGAGTGGCAGGTATAGGTGTGATACCATACTTTCTCCCTATCTGCTTGATGACATTCAGGGTGAATTCTGCATATCGTTGTCGCTTCCCAGTCTTTATTTCATACATGTTGAAGGCATTGAGCATTGCAATGTCCACAAGGTGGAAAAACACTTTTATATACCACTTGCGACTCCTACGCACACAGTCAACAAAGCCTATCATCATGTCACACTTGTCGACTAATCGCATATTGTTTGTATAGTCGATGACAACAGCTGGCTTTTCAACAGGTTGATTGTTGAGCCTGCTCAGTGTGTCTGTCTGTACCATCTCGTTTCTGTGGATGGTTGACAGCAATGTCACGTCCCTTTTGTCATGCCATGACAGTGCCACGATGTCATTGGCATGAAACGCCTGCACTACACTTCCTCCAGTGAACTTTGGCATGTGTTTTCTATTTCTTCTCACTGTTCCACATATATCAGTATTGTTCACACGTAGGAAATCAGCAAGCATAGGGCTTGTGTACCAGTTGTCTGTGAACAATGTATGGCCCTTGCCAAGGTATGGCTGCATCATCTTGCGAACATCACCAGAAATGCCCAACATGCGCCTGGTATCATCAAGTGTATTTTTACCTGTGTAGATAATGACATCCAACACAAGACCAGTCTCACAGTCACACATAACAAACAGTTTTATACCAAAGCGATTACGTTTGCTTGGTATATATTGTTTGAATGACAGTCGTCCCTTGAACAGAATCAAGGACTCCAACAACAATGTTCTTGAATGGATAAAAGTAGGCACTGAATTTTTGCTTGAGATACATAAACAATTCCCGGATTTTGTAGAGGAGGTCATTTCGGTTTGGTGTATTCCTATCTGAGAAGTCCAACATTCTCAGCAACAGAAGGAATCTGTTGCAGGGAAGGAGGTCACGGAAGACTGGAGTGCTAATGAAGTGGTCTGTGGACCAGTAGTTTGCTATATTGTTCTTATATGTGTGTGGCATAAGCATGACAGTGCCAAGGAATAAATACATTTCAGCCACAGTTGTATCTTTCCACCTGCGCAGCCGTGACGATTCTGAAAAATCTGCATGGTCCATTGTATACTGGTAGTACAGGTTGGTCTGATTAACAATCAGGTTCATTATTGGCTCATCAAAGTATAGTTCAAAATAGTCTAACTCTGTAGACTCATTTGTGATGGGACAGTGTGGCATGATGCCACTTCCACTGCCATCAAAATTGAAAGGATGTGGCACGAATGGTGTATGTTCAGTCCACTTCCATTCACGATCAGATGGTGCAGGGTGGACCTGTGGCATGGGACGTGGGGGAGCAGGAGGGACGGGAGTGGGGCCAGCACATGATTGAGAGGGTGCCTTGTGGTCCTTTGTCTGTCCACACACCGCGCCACGAGGTCCAGGCACCATGCCACCCACCACCTCTTCCTCCATCCCAGCATACTCTCCTTCATATATCACTTTCACTATCAGTGGCTGGGGTTTTGGATCGTGAACTGCCACGACCCTTGCCTCTGACTGCATATGGCACACTGCCTGAACGTAGGTAATGACGCCCATAAGTACGTTTCACTGGGGAATAATGATAATCACTGTCACTCGACAAATCGTCTATGGGCATAAAATCGATTTCATCATCGTCACTTATACCACCTTCACTATCGTCACTATCATAACACATGGAAAATGATAATTTCCTCTTGCTGAGCTGCCTTTGGGTAGTAACACTAGCAACCCCAGAGGTGCTGGGCTGAGGGTCTGTGGCCACACTGGCCACACCAGATGTGCTGGGCTGAGGGTCTGGTATGGCCACACTGTCCACACTGGCCACCCCAGAGGTGATGGGCTGAGGGTCATCTGGGTTGTCATCAATAGTTTCACTAATTCCTTGATTATTAGTGGCTATATCACTGTCAAATCCACTAAGCTCGCGTTCTCTATCACTTTCCGACAATAGTAGAGTGTTAATACGACGAGGCGTGAGTGAATCACGGGGGTGTGCCATGATGTTGACCCAAGATGGAGCTGAAACTAACTGGGGCTACCATGCGGTACCCTGGCATCCCCGATTTTTTTCATACTGCGCACACTGAGGGCGCAGACCCATTCTCTCATGTCTAGGCGACTCAGGCCTATCGTGCTAAATTTGAACGAATGTAAAATAAAACGTAGATATACGTTCGGTCACTTTCGCGAGTGAACGTATATCTACGTGTGGACAGTTTAAGGGTTAAAGTGCATGCATTGTACTTCCCATTTCCAGGACTCAAGTCCAACTAAATCAATTAACTGGTGAAGTACTTTGTCCTCCCTTCTGAGAGCAGGAATTAATGGCATTTCAATTAATTTAAATGAGGAAAATTGACTCGGCATACGAGCAGATCGGGTTGCGAGCTAGGTCACAGAATGAATTAAACTCGTAAGTAGAGGTTCTACTGTATTAGGTACTGAAATAGTACTCAGATAGTCATAAACGCACTGACAGATGAATATTTTCACCTGCCTTGGTCACATACTGTTGTAATAATATTGGTAGAATTACCGACAATATGTTAGTAAAGGATAAATGAACTAATGTGACATTTTATTGTGGCAATGTTTCGCTCTCCAGGAGCTTTCTCAAGCTGTTACCGGTAACGGCTTGAGAAAGCTCCTGGAGAGTGAGACGTTGCCACAATAAAATGTCACATTAGTTGCATTTGTGTCCTTTTACTTATCACATACTGTTGTCTAGAAATATGTACAAAGTATTTATAGGTCCCAGCAATGTTTTAGACATTTTTAACACATCGGCCATTTCCCACCGAGGCAGGGGGACCCAGAAGAAAGAAAAAAACTTTTAGTCATCATTCAACACTTTGTCCATCACTCACACATAATCAGTCTTTGCAGAGATGCTCAGATACGACAGTTTAGAAGTCCCTCCAAACTGCCAATATCCCAAACCCCTCCTTTAAAGTGCAGGCATTGTACTTCCCATTTCCAGGACTCAAGTCTGGCTAACCGGTTTCCCTGAATCCCTTCACAAAATATTACCATGTTCACACTCCAACAGCTCATCACGTCCCCAAAAGCATTCGTCTCCATTCACTCCTATCTAACACACTCACGCATGCTTGCTGGAAATCCAAGACCCTCACCCACAAAACCTCCTTTACCCCCTCCCTCCTATGCCTACAGATTTATATGCTCTCCAAGGCTTTCTACTCTGTTCCATTCTCTCTAAATGACCAAACCACCTCAACAACCCCTCTTCAGCCCTCTGACTAATACTTTTAGTAACTCCACACCACCTAATTTCCACTCCCTGAATTCTCTGCCCTTATACATCTCCACTGCCTCCAGCCACCTCCTCGCTGCAGTATTCACCACCCAAGCTTCACACCCATATAAAGTGTTGGTACCACTATACTTTCGTACATTCCCTTCTTTGCCTCCATGGATAACGTTTTTTGTCTCCCCAGAATCCTCAACGCACCACTCACCTTTTTTCCTTCATCAATGTTATGGTTAACCTCATCCTTCATAAACTCATCCACTGACAAGTCAACTCCCAAATATCTGAAAACATTCACTTCTTCCATACTCCCTCTCTCCAATGTGTTATCCAATTTTTCTTTATCTAATTCATTTGATACCCTCATCACCCTACTCTTATCTATGTTCACTTTGAACTTTCTACCTTTACACACCCTCCCAAACTCGTCCACTAACCTTTGTAACTTTTCTTTAGAATCTCTCAAAAGTACAGTATCTTCAGCAAAAAGTAACTGTGTCAACTCCCATTTTGTCTTCGATTCCCCATAATTTAATCCCACCCCTCTCCCCAACACCCTAGAATTTACTTCTTTTACAACCCAATCTATAAATATGTATGTTGAAAACCATGGTGACATTACACTTCCCTGTCTAAGACCTACTTTTACTGGGAAGTAATCTTCTCTCCTGCACATCCTAACCTGAGCTTCACTATCTTCATAAAAACTCTTGACCGCATTTAGTAACATACTGCCTATTCCATACACTTGCAACATCTGCCACATTGCTCCCCTATCCACTCTATCATATCTTTCTTTCAACACGTCGGCCGTCTCCCACCGAGGCAGGTTGGCCCAAAAGGAAAAACGAAAGTTTCTCCTTTTACATTTAGTAATATATACAGGAGAAGGGGTTACTAGCCCCTTGCTCCCGGCATTTTAGTCGCCTCTTACGACACACATGGCTTACGGAGGAAGAATTCTGTTCCACTTTCCCATGGAGAGAGGAAATAAGAACAAGAATAAGTAAGAAAATAGAAGAAAACCCAGAGGGGTGTGTATATATATGCTTGTACATGAATGTGTAGTGTGACCTAAGTGTAAGTAGAAGTAGCAAGATTTACCTGAAATCTTGCATGTTTATGAGACAGAAAAAAGACACCAGCAATCCTACCATCATGTAAAACAATTACAGGCTTTCGTTTTACACTCACTTGGCAGGACGGTAGTACCTCCCTGGGCGGTTGCTGTCTACCAACCTACTACCTAGGACTCTTATCATATGCATTTTCTAAATCCATAAATGCAACGAAAAACTTCCCTACCTTTATCTAAATATTGTTCACTGTCCTGGCACCTCTGCTGTTTCTCATCCTCATAGCAGACATAGATAAAATCACCCATCACACTTTTGTATCATCATTTGTAGATGACACTAAAATAAGCATGAAAGTCACTACGGTAGAGGACACTGAAAAATTACAGGAAGACATAAGCAGGGTTTTCCAGTGGGCAGTGGAGAACAACATGACGTTCAATGGTGATAAGTTTCAGCTGTTTAGGTATGGAAAGAATGAAGAACTCAAAAGGAACACTGTATACAAAACTCAAGAGGGTTACTAAATAGAATGAAAGGAACACGTAAAAGACTTAAAATAATTATGTCAGCTGATCTTTCTTTTGAAGACCATAACAAGACAAAGATCATGACAGCCAGGAAGATGATGGGGTGGGTATTGAGAACTTTCAAAACAAGGGAAATAATGCCGATGGTGACACTCTTCAAATCGCTAGTGCTCCCTCATTTAGAATATTGCTTAGTGCTGATGGCCCCGTTAAAAGCAGTAGAAATATCAAAGCTGGAACAAATACAGAGATCGTTTATGGCTCACATTGAACCAGTAAAGCACGTAAATTACTGGCGCTTGAACATGTACTCATTGGAGCAGAGGAGAGAGAGATACATGATAATATATACCTGGAAAGTACTCAAGGGTCTGGTCCCAAATCTGCACACTGCCATAACAACATACTGGAGTGAGAGATATGGGAGGAAGTGTAAAATAAACCCAGTGAGGAGCAGGAGTGCAGTGGGGACAATAAGGGAACACTGTATCAACATCTGGGGTCCCAGACTATTCAACATCTTGCCAGAAGATATAAGAAATACGGCTGGAACAAGTGTAGAAGCCTTCAAGGGAAAACTGGACAAGTATCTTCACCAGGTGCCACATCAACCAGGCTGTGATGGATATATGGGGCAGCGGGCCTCCAGCAGCAACATCCTGGTTGATCAGGCAAGCATCAGATGAGCCTGTCCCATGGCCGGGCTCCGAAAGTAGTTAAACTCTCAAAACTCTTCAAAGGTATAATGGTACCCTATATGCTTCAATGTAAACACTTGATCTACACAACCCCTACCCATTTTAAAGCCTTCTTGTTCTTCTATAATCCTGCTCTCTATCTTACCTCTAATTTTTTTTTTTTTTTTTTTTTTTTTTTAACACATCGGCCGATTCCCACCAAGGCAGGGTGGCCCGATAAAGAAAAACTTTCATCATCATTCACTCCATCACTGTCTTGCCAGAAGGGTGCTTTACACTACAGTTATAAAACTGCAACATTAACACCCCTCCTTCAGAGTGCCGGCACTGTACTTCCCATCTCCAGAACTCAAGTCCGGCCTGCCGGTTTCCTGAATCCCTTCATAAATGTTACTTTGCTCACACTCCAACAGCACGTCAAGTATTAAAACCATATGCCTCCATTCACTCCTATCAAATACGCTCACACATGCTTGCTGGAAGTCCAAGCCCTCGCACACAAAACTTCCTTTACCCCTCCCTCCAACCTTTCCTAGGCCGACCCTACCCCGCCTTCCTCCACTACAGATTTATACACTCGAAGTCACTCTGTCTCGTTCCATTCTCTCTACATGTCCAAACCACCTCAACAACCCCTCCTCAGCTCTGGACAATCGTTTTGGTGATCCCGCACCTCCTCCTAATTTCCAAACTCCGAATTCTCTGCATTATATTCACACCACACATTGACCTCAGACATGACATCTCCACTGCCTCCAGCCTTCTCCTCGTTGCAACATTCATCACCCATGCTTCACACCCATATAAGAGCGTTGGTATAACTATACTCTCATACATTCCCTCTTTACTTCCATGGACAAGGTTCTTTGTCTCCACAGACTCCGAAGTGCTCCACTCACCCTTTTCCCTCATCAATTCTATGATTCACCTCATCCTTCATAGACCCATCCGCCGACATGTCCACTCCCAAATATCTGAATACATTCACCTCCTCCATACTCTCTCCCTCCAATCTGATATCCAATCTTTCGTCACCTATTCTTTTTGTTATCCTCATCACCTTACTCTTTCCTATATTCACTTTCAATTTTCTTCTTTACACACCCTACCAAATTCATCCACCAACCTCTGCAGCTTCTCTTCAGAATCTCCCAAAAGCACAGTGTCATCAGCAAAAAGCAACTGTGACAACTCCCACTTTGTATTTGCTTCTTTATCTTTTAGCCCAACACCTCTTGCCAAGACCCTCGCATTCACTTCTCTTACAACCCCATCTATAAATATATTGAACAACCACGGTGACATCACACATCCTTGTCTAAGGCCCACTTTTACTGGGAAATAGTCCCCCTTTCCCTCCTACACACTCTAACCTGAGCCTCACTATCCTCATAAAAACTCTTCACTGCTTTCAGTAACCTTCCTCCTATTCCATACACCTGCAACATCTGCCACATTGCCCCCTATCTACCCTATCATACGCCTTTTCCAAATCCATAAATGCCAAAAAAACATCTTTACCCTTATCCAAATACTGTTCACCTATATGTTTCACTGTAAACACTTGGTCTACACACCCCTACCTTTCCTAAAGCCCCTTGTTCATCTGCTCTCCTGCTTTCTGTTTTACTCTTAATTCTTTCAATAATAACTCTACCATACACTTTACCAGGTACACTCAACAGACTTATTCCCCTATAATTTTTGCACTCTCTTTTGTCCCCTTTGCCTTTATACAAAGGAACAATACACGCTCTCTGCCAATCCCTAGGTACCTTACCCTCTTCCATACATTTATTAAATAATAGCACCAACCACTCCAAAATTATATCCCCACCTGCTTTTAACATTTCTATCTTTATCCCATCAATCCCAGCTGCCTTACCCCTTTCATTCTACCCACTGCCTCACGAACTTCCCTACACCCACAACTGGCTCTTCCACACTCCTACAAGATGTTATTCCTCCTTGCCCTACACACGAAATCACAGCTTCCCTGTCTTCATCAACATTTAACAAATCCTCAAAATATTCTCTCCATCTTCCCGATACCTCTAACTCTCCATTTAATAACTCTCCTCTCCTATTTTTAACTGTCAAATCCATTTGTTCTCTAGGCTTCCTCAACTTATTAATCTCATTCCAAAACTTTTTCTTATTTTCAACAAAATTTGCTGATAACATCTCACCCACTCTCTCATCTGCTCTCTTTTACATTGCTTCACCACTCTTTTAACCTCTCTTTTTCTCTCCATATACTCTTCCCTCCTTGCATCACTTCTACTTTGTAAAAACCTCTCATATGCTAACTTTTCTCCCTTACTACTCTCTTTACATCATCATTCCACCAATCGCTCCTCTTCCCTCCAGCACCCACTCGTCTGTAACCACAAACTTCTGCTGAACACTCTAACACTACATTTTTAAATCTACCCCATACATTTTCGACCCCATTGCCTACACTCTCACTAGCCCATCTATCCTCCAATAGTTGTTTATATCTTACCCTAACTGCCTCCTCTTTTAGTTTATAAACCTTCACCTCTCTTTTACTTACTGATTCTATTTTCCTTGTATCCCATCTACCTTTTACTCCCACTGTAGCTATAACTAAAAAGTGATCTGATATATCTGTAGCCCCTCTATAAACATGTACATCCTGAAGTCTACTCAACAGTCTTTTATCTACCAATACATAGTCCAACAAACTACTGTCATTACGCCCTACATCATATCTTGTATACTTATTTATCCTCTTTTTCTTAAAATATGTATTACCTATAACTAAACCCCTTTCTATACAAAGTTCAATCAAAGGGCTCCCATTATCATTTACACCTGGCACCCCAAACTTACCTACTACACCCTCTCTGCATGTTTCTCCCACTTTAGCATTTAGGTCCCCTACCACAATTACTCTCATTTGGTTCAAAAGTTCCTATACATTCGCTTAACATCTCCCAAAATCTCTCTCTCTCCTCTACACTTCTCTCTTCTCCAGGTGCATACACGCTTATTATGACCCACTTTTCGCATCCGACCCTTATTTTAATCCACATAATCCTTGAATTTACACATTTATATTCCCTCTTTTCCTTCCATAACTGATCCTTCAACATTATTGCTACCCTTCCTTAGCTCTAACTCTCTCAGATACTCCTGACTTAATCCCATTTATTTCTCCCCACTGAAACTCGCCTACCCCTTCAGCTTTGTTTCGCTTAGGGCCAGGACATCCAACTTCTTTTCATTCATAACATCGGCAATCATCTCTTTCTTATCATCCGCACTACATCCACGCACATTCAGACAACCCAATTTTATAAAGTTTTTCTTCTTCTCGTTTTTAGTAGATTTGTACAGGAGAAGGGGTTACTAGCCCATTGCTCCCGGCATCTTAGTCGCCTCATACGACACGCATGGCTTACGGAGGAAAGATTCTTTTCCACTTCCCCATGGACAATAGAGAAAATAAAAGGAACAAGAGCTATTAAGAAAAAGAAGAAAAACCTAGATGTGTGTATGTATATATATGCATGTGTATGCCAGTTGTTAAGTTATATTAGACATATTAAGTCTAATATGCCAGTTGTTAAGTTATATTAGACATATTTTTTATTTTTATTGGCAACAGGTGCTTCAAAAAATTACCACACATTTGGATACCTAGTTTATACTGGGATTACTTTCATTATTAAAACGTGTTTTGTCCACTCCTAGCTGTAATTAAAAAAAATCCTAGCAATAATGTTTTCTTCCAGTTTTTCATTTAATGGCTTGATTTGAGAATATTTATTTTGCAGCACATGCGTGAGCATCAGATGAATGAATATCAGTGCCCGTATTGCCTTCATGGAGATGCAGAGAAGGAGCGTCTCCTTAGCCACCTCTTGAACTGTCACCCAGGACGTCCTGGAAAAGTGCTGTTGCGCAAACAGATTACTTCTGTTGGCAGTGGAACAGTGCCTGTCAATCCAGATCTTGCCTCACGACCACCTCCTTCACCCGATGAGAGCATGAAACCAGACAGAAGGGGGATTTCTAAACTAGATAACAAATTAACAGAGAAGAAGAATGAGGATGGAATAAGTTCTTCAGGTTTACCTTTGACTGGAAATGAAGGATATCAGGTAGACATATTATTCTTTGTACTTTTGCAAATTTGCAATAATTGATGGTGCTGATAGTTCATGAAAATCTGGATATAAAGAAAAATGTTGTTATGTCTTATCCAGCTTGAATCTGTATGTTGATTATTTAGCAGCCCAGGTGGAACCATGTAATTATTTCTAATGATGTATTTATGTTTACAAGGGAGAGGGACGAAGGGCTGAGCTCTAGCTCTTGGTTCTGCCTCCTAACTTTCTATCAGCTGACATAAATAGCTCTTGTCAGGTTGCTCTTTATATCCTTGTATAGAGTTTGTTGCCACTGTGGCATTGTTCAATTCAGTCTACTTTACCATTTATGTTTAAGAAATATTTTCTCATATCCCTGTGATTCATTAGGGTATGTGACTTCCAACCATGCCCTCTTATTCTTGTTTATCACTGGTTGAAATTCTATGCCTATGTATGCTGTCTGTGCCCAGGAGTATTTTGTGCATCTCCTTTTGCTCTTCATTATTTCATTCTTTCTTCATAATTATTTATTCCCTTCACTTTGGGCACCGGTCTAGATATACCCCTTTGAAATTGAGTTTTATTTTGTGCTTCGGCTGGACCAAAAACTTGAGATTCAGGCAGGAATAACAAGAATGTATTCCGGTGGATCAAAGAGTATCTTAGGGAAAGGAAAGAGTAGTTTGCATGTATAGAGTAAGGTTTAAAACAGATTTTTGTCTAGGTTTTTGAGTCATTCTTATGTTTGCAAACTGCTGATGTTAAATTTGTGCTATTCAGTATATAAGTTTGGACTTATGACTATTTCCAGGTCCTTTACTGTAAATGTTTTAGTGAGTTTGTAAATGAGACATACTCTGCAGTTTATGGCATTTTATTGTGAAGACATTTCGTTCGCCTGGAACTTTATCAGTTCATGCAGAGAACAAGAAGACATGGAATTTATAGGGTTTAAGAGAGAAGTCCTGAGTCAAAAGAATGAGGTCACGAAGTTACATGTGAGTAGCCAGCTAAGTAAGTCAGGCTAGATGATCGCAGTATCAGGTGTTGGAAGAATAAGCTTTTGCTAAAACTTCAGAGATTGTAGATTATCCTGAATTTTTATTAATGATATTGGTTGTGGCTATTACTAGGGATTCTAATCATTATCTGCTGTGACAATCATTTCCTTTGATGATGAGTCTTGCCTCTAGGAAGTTCAAAAGAGTTTGTGTATAAAGTGCATGTATTTTTAGTACTCTGTATTTTTTAGTACACTGGCTGTCAGCCACCGTGGTAGGGTGACCTGAAAAAGAAACACTTTAACCATCATTTACTTTATCACTGTCTTGCCAGAGGAGCACCGATACCACAGTTCATTTCCCCTCCCCCTCCCATCCAAACTGCAAGTATCCCTACATCTCCTTCAGAGTACAGGCACTGTACTTATGACCTCCAGGACTCAAGTCTGGCTAACCAGTTTCCTTGAATCCCTTCAGAAAATGTTGCCTTGCTTACACAGCAACAGCTCATAAAGTCCCAAAAACCATTTGCCTCTACTATCTAACATGCTCACGTACCACTTGCTGGATGTCCAAGCCCCTTAAAACTTTTACCCTCTCCCTCCAACCTTTCCTAGAGGCAATCCCTACCCTCCTACCCTCCACTACAGATTTATATACCCTCCAAGTCATCCTATTATCCTCTTTCCTCTCTTAATTGTCCAGATCACCTCAACAACCCCTCCTCAGCTCTCTGAATAATACTTTCAGTAACTCTGCACCTCGAAGCTATGAATTCTCTGCATAACATATACAGGTACTCCTCACTTAACCCTTTGGGGGTAGACAGGCCTTCTCAGAAAAGTGTTCCTGGGGTCGAAAAATATTCGTAAAAAAAAAAATTATTTTATCTTATGAAATGATAGTTTTTTTTTCTAAATCTAAATGGCTAAACAAAAAATTTTTGCGATCAATACTTACTGAGATATGGAGGCTTCAAGTTGACCAAAATTGAACCGCTGACAGCCACATAGGTGACTTCCGGTTGGCCGGTAATAGTTTATTTTTTTTCTACTTTTTTCTTTTATTTTTTAATATTTTATTTTTTCAAGTAACTTTTATGTCCTGTGAGACCAATATAAACCATATTTTGTATATATACACTCCTTGAATACTACACAATAACTGCTGGCTGACTGGCTGACCAGCTAGCTGGCTGGCTTGCTGACCAGCTGGCTGGCTTGCTGACCAGCTGGGTGGCTAGCTGACCAGCTGGCTGGCTAGCTGACCAGCTGGCTGGCTAGCTGGCTGGCTAGCTGACCAGCTGGCTGGCTAGCTGGCTGGCTAGCTGACCAGCTGGCTGGCTGGCTAGCTGGCTGAACAGCTGGCTGGATGGATGGCCAGCCGACTTGCTGGCTTGCTGGCTGACCAGCTAGCCGGTTGGCTTGCTGACCAGTTGGCTGGCTTGCTGACCAGTTGGCTGGCTGGCTGGCTAGCTGACCAGCTGGCTGGCTGGCTAGCTGACCAGCTGGCTGGCTGGCTAGCTGACCAGCTGGCTGGCTGGCTAGCTGACCAGCTGGCTGGCTGGCTAACTGACCAGCTGGCTGGCTGGCTAGCTGACCAGCTGGCTGGCTGGCTAGCTGACCAGCTGGCTGGATGGATGGCTGGCCAGCTGGCTGGCTGGCCAGCTGGCTGGCTTGCTGACCAGTTGGCTGGATGGCTGGAAGGCTGGCTGACCAGCTGGCTGCATGGATGGTCAGCCGGCTAGCTGGCTGGCTGTGTCTCTATCTCACAGAAACACATAAATACATTTATACTTAGTGTAAATTACCTAGGATACACGTGAGACTATAATAATAATAATAATAATTATTATTATTATTATTATTACTGAAGGAAGTTGTGTCTGTCTTATCGCAAATCTAATTACATAAGTGACATTTGAAGAGGGGTGAGGGTCCTCTTATCTTACTTATTATCACTAAACTAATTACTGTTGACAGTTGATGCCTTCGCCTGCCTTCCTCAACCCCTGCCTCCCTACCTCCCTGCCACTCTCCCTGCCTCCCTCCCACTCTCCCTGCCAGCCAGCCAGGGGTTAGCCTAGTCTTATCAAGAGAGATGACATTTGACAAATGAGGGTAGCTACCTTCACCTGCCTTCCTCAACCCCTAAGATCTATCTAAGTAGTTAGACTGTTGGGTTTAGTCCTGACTCTTTCTCTTCTACTTCAGCTCTTCCTCTCACCGGCTATTCTTCTTCTGTCCCCACTTTCCCCTCGCCCCTAGTGGGTCCTTACCTGAGAGTCTGAACTGAAAACTCAACCCCTGCCTCCCTCCCTCCCTGCCTTCCTCAACCCCAGCCTCCCTTCCTCCCTGCCTCCCTCCCTCCCTGCCTCCCTCCCTCCCTGCCTCCCTCCCTCCCTGCCTCCCTCCCTCCCTGCCTCCCTGCCAGCCAGCCAGGGGTTAGCCTTGTCTTATCAAGATAAATGACATTTGACAAATGAGTGTAGCAGCCTTCGCCTGCCTTCCTCAACCCTGCCTCCCTCCCTCCCTCCCTGCCACTCTCCCTGCCTAACTCCCACCCTCTCTGCCTGCCTCCCTGCCAGCCAGCCAGGGGTTAGCCTCCTCTTATCAAGAGTGATGACATTTGACAAAAGAGGGTACACAGCCTTCCCTTTATTTGTTTTCACTGTTTTATCTGCCTGTCTGTCTTTCTGTCTCAGAGACAGTCACTATTGAACCAACACTGTCACAGTCTGGATTTTTTGGGCTATCCTAGGTAATTTACACTATGTATTTATCCTCTGTAATTTACACTATGTATTTATCCTAGGTTATTTACAGTATGTATTTATGTGTACCTGTGTGACAGAGCCAGCTAGCTAGCCAGCCAGCTGGTCAGCCAGCCAGCCAGCCAGCCTGCCTGCCTGCCTGCCTGCCAGCCAGCCAGCCAGCCAGCCTTTCCCCCACTGCCTTCCCCATCCACCCAACTGTCTTCCCCACTGCCTTCCCCATCCACCACACTGCCTTCCCCATCCACCCCACTGCCTTCCCCACTCCCCCCCACTGTCTTCCCCACCCACCCGACTGTCTTCCCCACCCACCCCACTGTCTTCCCCACCCACCCCACTGTCTTCCTCACCCCCCACTGTCTTCCCCACCCACCCCACTATCTTCCCCACCCATCACACTGTCTTCCCCACCCACCCCACTGTCTTCCTCACCCCCACTGTCTTCCTCACCCACCCCACTGTCTTCCCACCCACCCCACTGCCTTTCCCACTCCCCCAATGTCTTCCCCACTCCCTCCACTGCCTTCCCTACTACTCACACTGCGGGAGTGAGGTATTCCTTACAGCATGGCTTGGTGACAAAGGTGCACTGAATTACCACTCCCACAATGCAATGCAGGTGCATAGATTTTTTTCCTACTGTGCACACTTACCACATAGACCCATTCTATCACATGCAGGCTTACCAGCTTTCTTCCCCTCGATTTGAAGCCGCTAGAATTTACGCATACTAGTACGGCACCAACCCCTGCTTGTATAACGTACTAGTACGGCACCGACCCCGAAAGGGTTAATGACCAAGTTTGGTTTCTAAGAGTAGGTCCATAAGCAAATTGGTGGTTAAACGAGGAGCCGGCCCTTACTGATATCTCAAACATACTGTACTGGTAGTAGATTTGTGTTAACCATCTTTAGATATTGTTTGATTGTCACCTTTGCACTATTTATAACATTTTTTAATATGTTAAAAAATTGAACTAGGCAATAACACTTTGACTGTCGTAACCCCAAATCCTGAAGTGTCTCCTGGTGTTGCAAAATATTCGAAAAAAAAAAAAAAAATTCTTATCAAAATGTTAAGATTATTTTTCCGATTATTTTAAGCCCCCCCCCCCCAAAAAAAAAAGGCAACAGCGGCGAATGCCGCTCACCTGGTACACTTTGGTTTACTTCCTTTCAAAGGTTTCTTGCTTTTTTCACTATTTTATTTTTTCACATAACTTATGTTTCCTGTGAGACCGAAGTATGGTGCAATGTATATATATACACTCGTTGTATGTAACACAATAATCGCACAAACATTAGTATCATTATATTGTTTACAAAACTTGTTTACACAAACCAACAATAAAAAAAAATTCTATTACTATTGTTCTATAATATATATACACATATATAATGACTAGACACTTTCCATCAACTGCTATTAGCACTTGCAAGCTTGAAGCTGTTTGTGTGTGTGCATGGACATCTAAATTTGCTGAGTCAGGGTAAGGCAGCTGTCAAAATGACATATTATACCATTACTCACCACCCTCACTGCCTGTCAACACAAAAGGGGTCCCATGTCTTCTTCCCCACAACCTCCTTCCTTTCCTTCCTACCTACCTTCCTAGCTTCCTTTCTCCCTTCATTCCTTGCTTTCTTTCTTCCTTCCTTTCTTACTTATTTCCTTCCTTCCTCTCATCTCTTCCTTCCTGCCTTCCTTTCTTCCTTCATTCCTTCCTTTCTTTCTTCCTTCCTTTCTTACTTCTTTTCTTCCTTTCTTACTTCTTTTGCTCCTTCCTTCCTCATCTCTTCCTTCCTTTCTCTCTTTATTCCTTTCTTAATTCCTTCCTTCCTTTCCTTCTTCTCATCTCTTTCCATCCTTCCTTCTTCTCATCTCTTTCCTTCCTTTCTCTCATCTCTTCCTTCCTTTCTTTCTTTCTTTCTTTCTTTCTTTCTTTCTTTCTTTCTTTCTTTCTTTCTTTCCTTTCTTTCCTTTCTTTCCTTTTCTTTCTTTTCTCTTTCTTTCTTTCCTTTTCTTTCTTTTCTCTTTCTTTCTTTCTTTCTTTCTTTCTTTCTTTCTTTCTTTCTTTCTTTCTTTCTTTCTTTCTTTCTTTCTTTCTTTCTTTCTTTCTTTCTTTCTTTCTTTCTTTCTTTCTTTCTTTCTTTCTTTCTTTCTTTCTTTCTTTCTTTCTTTCTTTCTTTCTTTCTTTCTTTCTTTCTTTCTTTCTTTCTTTCTTTCTTTCTTTCTTTCTTTCTTTCTTTCTTTCTTTCTTTCTTTCTTTCTTTCTTTCTTTCTTTCTTTCTTTCTTTCTTTCTTTCTTTCTTCTGGTATCCTGGGCATTGCTTTCGGTCACAAACTCCTCAAAACCATGAAATTCATCTTCAGAGACACTTTCATCTGTGTTAGAGCTATCACTGAGGAAGAGAAGAGTCCCAGATGCGCCAAGGAGTCGGATAATTCTTACCGATTTAGTTGGACTTGAGTCCTGGAAATGGGAAGTACAATGCCTGCACTTTAAAGGAGGGGTCTGGGATGGTGACAGCTGGGAGGGACTATTCTCAGCTGTCGTATCTGAGCGCCTCTGCAAAGACAGTGATTATGTATGAGTGTGGTGAAAGTGTTGAATGATGATGAAAGTATTTTCTTTTTGGGGATTTTCTTTCTTTTTGGGTCACCCTGCCTCGGTGGGAGATGGCCGACTTGTTGAAAAAAAAAAAAAAGGCATGCTGAACAAGGACTACTGAAATGGCGTTCCCACAATGCACCACTGGCTGCCCAATTTTTTTTTTTTTTTTTTTTATATGGTGCACACTGACCATGAAGACCCATTCTCTCATATGTGGGCCTACCAGCTTTCTCCTGCTTGATTTGAAGTCGCTAATATTTATGCGTTTTAATACGCCAAATACATTGGCTCGTAAGACTTGTATATACGACCGAAACAGTCAAAGGGTTAACCCTTTCAGGGTCGAGAGGCCCTCTCCCAAACTTGTTCTTTGGGTTGAAAAATTTTTGAAAAAAAAAAAAATTTTCTTATGAAATGATAGAGCATATTTTTGTGAGTCTTATAGGCTATAAAAAATTTTGCAATCAATACTTACTTATGGATTTAGAAAAGGCATATGATAGAGTGGATAGGGGAGCAATGTGGCAAATGTTGCAAGTGTATGGAATAGGTAGTAAGTTACTGAAAGCTGTAAAGAGTTTTTATGAGGATAGTGAGGCTCAGGTTATTGTGTGTAGGAGAGAGGGAGATTACTTCCCGGTAAAAGTAGGTCTTAGACAGGGATGTGTAATGTCACCATGGTTGTTTAATATATTTATAGATGGGGTTGTAAAAGAAGTAAATGCTAGGGTGTTGGGGAGAGGGGTGGGATTAAATTATGGAGAATTAAATGCAAAATGGGAGAAATGGGAGTTGACACAGTTACTTTTTGCTGATGATACTGTGCTTATGGGAGATTCTAATGAAAAGTTGCAAAGGTTAGTGGATGAGTTTGGGAGAGTGTGTAAAGGTAGAAAGTTTAAAGTGAACATAGATAAGAGTAAGGCAATGAGGGTATCAAACGATTTAAATAAAGAAAAATTGGATATCACATTGGAGAGAGGGATTATGGAAGAAGTAAATGTTTTCAGATATTTGGGAGTTGATGTGTCAGCGGATGGGTTTATGAAGGATGAGGTTAACCATAGAATTGATGAAGGAAAAAAGGTGAGTGGTGCATTGAGGTATCTGTGGAGACAAAAAACATTATCCATGGAGGCAAAGAAGGGAATGTACGAGAGTATAGTGGTACCAACACTCTTATATGGGTGTGAAGCATGGGTTGCAAATGCTGCAGCGAGGAGGAGGCTGGAGACAGTGGAGATGTCCTGTCTAAGGGCAATGTGTGGTGTAAATATTATGCAGAAAATTCGGAATGTGGAAATTAGGAGAAGGTGTGGAGTTACTAAAAGTATTTGTCAGAGGGCTGAAAAGGGGTTGTTGAGGTGGTTTGGTCATTTAGAGAGAATGGATCAAAGTAGAATGACTTGGAGAGTGTATAAATCTGTAGCGGAAGGAAGGCAGGGTAGGGGTCGTCCTAGAAAAGGTTGGAGGGAAGGGGTAAAGGAGGTTTTGTGGGGGAAGGGCTTGGACTTCCAGCAAGCATGTGTGAGCGTGTTAGATAGGAGTGAATGGAGACGAATGGTTTTTGGGACATGACGATCTGTTGGAGTGTGAGCAGGGTAACATTTTGTGAAGGGATTCAGGGAAACCCGTTAATTGATTTAGTTGGACTTGAGTCCTGGAAATGGGAAGTAAAATGCCTGCACTTTAAAGGAGGGGTCTGAGATAGTGACAGCTGGGAGGGACTATTCTCAGCTGTCGTATCTGAGCTCCTCTGCAAAGACAGTGATTATGTATGAGTGTGGTGAAAGTGTTGAATGATGATGAAAGTATTTTCTTCTTTTTGGGAATTTTCTTTCTTTTTGGGTCACCCTGCCTCGGTGGGAGACGGCCGACTTGTTAAAAAAAAAAAAAAACTTACCGAGATATGGAGGCGTAAAGTTGACAGAAAGTGAGCTGCTTACGGCAACATTGCCGACTGCCGGTCACTTGGTAATAGTTTTTTTTTGTTTTTCTACTTTTTTATTTTATTTTTAACATTTTATTTTTAACATTTTATTTTTTTCAAGTAACTTTTATGGCCTGTGAGACCAATATAAGCCATATTTTGTATATATACACTCCTTGTATACTACACAATAACTGCACAAACATTTGAAAACATTCACTTCTTCCATACTCCCTTTCTCCAATGTGATATCCAATTCTTCTTTATCTAAATCGTTTGATACCCTCATCACCTTACTCTTATCTATGTACACTTTCAACTTTCCACCTTTACACACCCTCCCAAACTCGTTCACTAACCTTTGCAACTTTTCTATAGAATCTCTCAAAAGTACAGTATCATCAGCAAAAGGTAACTATGTCAACTCCCATTTTGTATTTCATTCCCCATAATTTAATCACACTCCTCTCCCCAAC
Source organism: Cherax destructor (assembly GCA_009830355.1). Taxonomy (NCBI): domain Eukaryota; kingdom Metazoa; phylum Arthropoda; class Malacostraca; order Decapoda; family Parastacidae; genus Cherax; species Cherax destructor. The sequence goes on along the minus strand of WNWK01004557.1, from coordinate 47,167 downwards.
ACCCTAGCATTTACTTCTTTTACAACCCCATCTATAAATACATTAAACAACCATGGTGACATTACACATCCCTGTCTAAAACCTACTTTTACCAGGAAGTAATCTACCTCTCTCCTACACACCCTAACCTGAGCCTCACTATCCTCACATCTGCCACATTTCTCCCCTATCCACTCTATCATATGCCTTTTCTAAATACATAAATGCAATGAAAACTTCCCTACATATATGTAAATACTTTTCACAAATTTGCTTCAATGTAAACACTTGATCTACACATCCCGAACCCACTCTAAAGCCACCTTGCTCATCTGCAATCCTGCTCTCTGTCTTACCTCTAATTCTTTCAATAATAACCCTACCGTACACTTTACCTGGTATACTCAGTAAACTTTTTCTTTCTTTCAACAAATCAGCTGTTTCCCACCAAGGTGGGGTGCCCCAAAGAGAAAAACAAAAGTTTCTCTTTTTAACTTTAGTAATGTATACAGGAGAAGGGGTTACTAGCCCCTTGCTCCCGGCATTTTAGTCGACTCTTACGACACACATGGCTTACGGAGGAAGAATTGTGTTCCACTTCCCCATGAAGATAAGAGGAAATAAGAACAAGAACTAGTAAGAAAATAGAAGAAAACCCAGAGGGGTGTTTATATATATGCTTGTACATGAATGTGTAGTGTGACCAAAGTGTAAGTAGAAGTAACAAGACATACCTGAAATCTTGCATGTTTATGAGACAGAAAAAAGACACCAGCAATCCTACCATCATGTAAAACAATTACAGGCTTTCGTTTTACACTCACTTGGCAGGACTGTAGTAACTCCCTGGGCGGTTGATGTCTACCAACCTACTACCTAGGTACCTTAGTAAACTTCTTTCCCTATAATTCTTACAATCTCTTTTATCCCCCTTCCCTTTATATAAAGGAACTATACATGCTCTCTGCCAATCCCTAGGTACCTTCCCTTCTTTCATACATTTCTTCTTCTTCTTTCAACACGTCGGCCGTTTCCCACCAAGGCGGGGTGGCCCAAAAGGAAAAACGAAAGTTTCTCCTTTTACAATTAGTAATATACACAGAAGAAGGAGTTACTAGCCCCTTGCTTCCGGCATTATAATCGCCTCTTACGACACGCATGGCTTACGGAGGAAGAATTCTGTTCCACTTCCCCATGGAGATAAGAGGAAATAAGAACAAGAACTAGCAAGAAAATAGAAGAAAACCCAGAGGGGTGTGTATATATATATGCTTGTACATGAATGTGTAGTGTGACCTAAGTGTAAGTAGAAGTAACAAGACATACCTGAAATCATGCATGTTTATGAGACAGAAAAAAGACACCAGCAATCCTACCATCATGTAAAACAATTACAGGCTTTCGTTTTACACTCACTTGGCAGGACTGTAGTAACTCCCTGGGCGGTTGATGTCTACCAACCTACTACCTAGGTACCTTAGTAAACTTATTCCCCTATAATTCTTACTCTCTTTTATCCCCCTTCCCTTTATATAAAGGAACTATACATGCTCTCTGCCAATCCCTAGGTACCTTCCCTTCTTTCATACATTTTTTTTTTTTTTTTTTTTTTTTCAACAAGTCGGCCGTCTCCCACCGAGGCAGGGTGACCCAAAAAGAAAGAAAATCCCCAAAAAGAAAATACTTTCATCATCATTCAACACTTTCATCACACTCATACATAATCACTGTCTTTGCAGAGGAGCTCAGATACGACAGCTGAGAAAAGTCCCTCCCAGCTGTCACTATCTCAGACCCCTCCTTTAAAGTGCAGGCATTGTACTTCCCATTTCCAGGACTCAAGTCCAACTAAATCAATTTACTGGTTTCCCTGAATCCCTTCACAAAATGTTACCCTGCTCACACTCCAACAGATCGTCATGTCCCAAAAACCATTCGTCTCCATTCACTCCTATCTAACACGCTCACACATGCTTGCTGGAAGTCCAAGCCCTCGCCCACAAAACCTCCTTTACCCCTTCCTCCAACCTTTTCTAGGACGACCCCTACCCCGCCTTCCTTCCCCTACAGATTTATACGCTCTCCAAGTCATTCTACTTTGATCCATTCTCTCTAAATGACCAAACCACCTCAACAACCCCTCTTCAGCCCTCTGACAAATACTTTTAGTAACTCCACACCTTCTAAAAATTTCCACATTCCGAATTTTCTGCATAATATTTACACCACACATTGCCCTTAGACAGGACATCTCCACTGCCTCCAGCCTCCTCCTCGCTGCAGCATTTGCAACCCATGCTTCACACCCATATAAGAGTGTTGGTACCACTATACTTTCGTACATTCCCTTCTTTGCCTCCATGGATAACGTTTTTGTCTCCACAGATACCTCAATACACCACTCACCTTTTTTCCTTCATCAATTCTATGGTTAACCTCATCCTTCATAAACCCATCCGCTGACACGTCAACTCCCAAATATCTGAAAACATTTACTTCTTCCATAATCCCTCTCTCCAATCTGATATCCAATTTTTCTTTATTTAAATCGTTTGATACCCTCATCACCTTACTCTTATCTATGTTCACTTTTAACTTTCTACCTTTACACACTCTCCCAAACTCGTCCACTAACCTTTGCAACTTTTCTTTAGAATCTCCCATAAGCACAGTATCATCAGCAAAAAGTAACTGTGTCAACTCCCATTTTGCATTTAATTCTCCATAATTTAATCCCACCCCTCTCCCCAACACCCTAGCATTTACTTCTTTTACAACCCCATCTATAAATATATTAAACAACCATGGTGACATTACACATCCCTGTCTAAGACCTACTTTTACCGGGAAGTAATCTCCGTCTCTCCTACACACCCTAACTTGAGCCTCACTATCCTCATAAAAACTCTTTACAGCCTTCAGTAACTTACTACCTATTCCATACACTTGCAACATTTATTAAACAAAAATACCATCCACTCCAACACTATATAACACCTGCTTTTAACATTTCTGTCATGATCCTGTCAGTTCCAGCTGCTTTACCCCCTTTCATTCTACGTAATGCCTCACCCACCTCCCCCACACTCACATCCTGCTCTTCTTCACTCCTAAACGATGTTATACCTCCCTGGCCAGTGCATGAAATTACCGCCTCCCTTTTTTCATCGACATTCAAAAGTTCCTCAAAATATTCCCGCCATCTACCCAATACCTCCAGCTCCCCATCTACTAACTCCCCTACTCTCTTTTTATCTGACAAATCCATTCGTTCTCTAGGCTTTCTTAACTTGTTTATCTCACTCCAAAAGTTTTTTCTTGTTTTGAGCAAAATTTCTTGACAGAGCTTCTCCCACTCTATCATCTGCTCTCCTTTTGCACTCTCACCACTCTCTTCACCTTTCTTTTACTCTCCATATACTCTGCTCTTCTATTAACACTTATGTTTTGTAAAAATCTCTCATAAGCTACCTTTTTCTCTTTTATCACACCCTTTACTTCTTCATTCCACCACTCACTCCTCTTTCCTCCTGCACCCACCCTCCTATACCACAAACTTCTACCCCACATTCTAATACTGCAATTTTAAATTATCCCAACCCTCTTCAACCCCCCACTACTCATACTTGCACTAGCCCACCTTTCTGCCAATAGTTGCTTATATCTCACCCTAACTTCCTCCTCAATTAGTTTATACACTTTTACCTCTCTCTTACTTGCTGTTGCCATTTACAGTGGTACCTCGAGTTACAATATTTTTTCGTTCGAGAATGCTGTTCAAGTGCCATTACCAAACGAATTTATCCCCATAAGGAATAATGTAAAATATACTAGTCCTTTTACACCCCCAAAAATATACTTACAAAAGCATTTAAAAAAATAAACTTACATAAAAGGGCGATTTTGGGGACCATCGTAACTCGAGGTACCACTGTATTACCAAACTTCTTTCAACACATAGCTCAATTAAAGGCTCTCCATTTACATTTACCCCTGGCACCCCAAATTTACCTACTACTCCCTCCACAACATTTTTTCCCACTTTAACATTAAGATCCCAACCACAAGTACTCTCTCACTTGGTTCAAAACTCCCCATGCACTCACTCAACATTTCCCAAAATCTCTCTCTCCTCTACACTTGTCTCTTCTCCAGGTGCATAAACCCTTACTATAACCCACTTTTCACTTCCAATTTATATAATTTTTATGTTCTGATAATTACAATTTGTTGTAGTTCTTGCGAATTCATAGCCAATCTTTGTTCTGACACTAATATTAGGTACTGAAATAGTACTCAAATAGTCAAAAACACAATGACAGGTGAACATTTTCACCTATTTTAGTCACATTATTTAGTCACATATTATCATATTTGGGAGTTGACATGTCAGCGGATGGGTTTATGAAGGATGAGGTTAACCATAGAATTGATGAAGGAAAAAAGGTGAGTGGTGCGTTGAGGTATCTGTGGAGACAAAAAACGTTATCCATCGAGGCAAAGAAGGGAATGTATGAAAGTATAGTGGTACCAACACTCTAATATGGGTGTGATGCATGGGTTGCAAATGCTGCAGCGAGGAGGAGGCTGGAGGCAGTGGAGATGTCCTGTCTAAGGGCAATGTGTGGTGTAAATATTATGCAGAAAATTCGGAATGTGGAAATTAGGAGAAGGTGTGGAGTTACTAAAAGTATTTTTCAGAGGGCTGAAAAGGGGTTGTTGAGGTGGTTTGGTCATTTAGAGAGAATGGATCAAAGTAGAATGACTTGGAGAGCGTATAAATCTGTAGCGGAAGGAAGGCAGGGTAGGGGTCGTCCTAGAAAAGGTTGCAGGGAGGGGGTAAAGGAGATTTTGTGGGCGAGGGGCTTGGACTTCCAGCAAGCAATGTGTGAGCATGTTAGATAGGAGTGAATGGAGACGAATGGTTTTTGGGACATGATGATCTGTTGGGGTGTGAGCAGGGTAACATTTTGTGAAGGGATTCAGGGAAACCAGAAACCAGAAATGGGAAGTACAATGCCTGCACTTTAAAGGAGGGGTCTGGGATAGTGACAGCTGGGAGGGACTATTCTCAGCTGTCGTATCTCAGCGCCTCTGCAAAGACAGGGATTATATAGGAGTGTGGTGAAAGTGTTGAATGATGATGAAAGTATTTTCTTTTTGGGGATTTTCCTTCTTTTTGGGTCACCTTGCCTCTGTGGGAGACGGCCGACTTGTTGAAAAAAAAAATTATTGTCTAGAAATATATACATAGTATTTATAGGTCCCAGCAATGTTTTGGTGGGGAAGGGAGCATGGGTTTGTGTGAACAACATGGCTGGCTGACTGGCTGACCAGCTGGCTGGCTCTGTCTCACAAGTACACATAAATACAATTATACATAGTGTAAATTACCTAGGATACATGGGAAAATGTAATAATAATAAGAATATTTGAAGCATGGTGTAAGACGTGTGTCACTCAGTCTTTTCACTAAACTAATGACAGTGGTGACATTTGATGAGGGGTGAGTGTCATCTTATCTTATCAGTCCACTAATGACAGTGGTGACATTTGATGAGGGTACACTGCCTTGCTTTATTTGTTTTCACTTTACACATAAACATGTCTGTCTATCTGTCTGCTTGTCTCTCTGTGTCTCAGAGAGAGCCACTAGTGAACCAACACGTATTACACATGACGCAGTAGTCACATCTGAGTCCTGATACATATTATTTACCAGTCTGGATTTTTTGGGTTATCCTAGGTAATTTGCACTATGTATAATTTTATTTATGTGAACCTGTGAGACAGACACAGACAGCCAGCCGGCCAGCCAGCCGGCCAGCCAGCCAGATAGCCAACCAGCCAGATAGCCAGCCAGCCAGATTGTCAGCCAGCCAGATAGCCAACCACCCAGATAGCCAACCACCCAGATTGCCAAATTGCCAGCCAGATTGCCTGCCAACCAGATTACCTGCCTGCCAGCCAGCAGCCATGTTGTTTACACAAACCCATGCTTCATTCCCCACCACCCACACTGCCGGAGAGTGACGTATTCCTTACCGCTTGGCTTGGTGACAAAGGCGCATTGAATTACAACTCCCACAATGCAATGTGGGTGGTTAGATTTTTTTCCTACCACACAGTTACCATGTACACCCATTCTATCACATGTATGAGTACCAGCCTTTTCCTCATTGATTTGAGGGTGCTAGAATATACGCGTACTAGTACGTGAAAAACCCTGGCGCGTAAGACGTACTGGTACGTCAAAAACCCTGAAAGGGTTAAACCAATAAGTAAAATACACATGCAGTACACTCATACAGTAGGGCCCCAATTATACAGCAGGTTAGATTCCAGGCTATCGCCGGAGAGCAGAACGCCATTTTTTCCACTTACAGTGGACCCCTGAGTATCGGCCGACTCGTGTTTCGGTCGCTTTTTTTGGCCCGAGTAGCGGCCCGAGTACCAGACCTGTCCGTCTGCCCGTGCTTGCGCGCCTCCAGGTGAAGGCATCGTGAGCCAGTCTAGCTTGTTTACCATTAAGTGAACATTGCATTTCACAATAAATTCATTGTGTTTAGTGCTTGTTTATTGATTGTGACTGTGAAATAAGCCACCATGGGCCCAAGTGACAAACACAATAGAATTGAAGAAAGAAATTGTAGCAAAGTACCAAAGTGGAGGAGGAAGAGAGAGGGGAGAATGTGCCTTTTTCAGTGATTCAGTGATTTTACAATATATACAATACTTAACCACCATGAGTTGATAAAGGCTATTGCCTGTTTACGCATCGGCGATTTCGCCCACTTTGAGCCCTATTTTTGGCCAATTCCAATGTTTCAGTCTACCAAAATTTAGCTATTTCTCTAGAATTCCATTTGTTCTATCAATTAAGTACAAGAAACCGCCACTTTACCGATTTCAACTACCCAATAAGGTGGGCAGAAATTGGCAATTTGGCCAATTTCACACAAATTTCAAAAGATGCCAATTTCAAAATAGGGTCCAGAATAAATGAGACAGACATTCCTGGCACTCAAATAACATTTTATCTGTTCATTAGTCACATCTCCAGGCCCCTCTTACATTACTTTTGCTTTCCATTTTGAATTATTATTCTCACAAAAAATAGAAGATTTACTGTTATGTATACAACTGCATCATTGTAAAAATGGTATAAATAATATCAGTGCACTTGTGCAAGAATATTAGACTCACCAGTTGATGTGTATTGGACGCATGGCGTGATTTGTTTACTCTTGAACATCGGCAAAAATCGAACATTTTCGCTACTTTACGCTCAGTTTCAAGGTACTTGTCATCGTGAAATCAGTCAAAATTACCTCTATTTCTGTAATATATCATCCATTCTATCAAATGAGACTAGGAAAACGAGTATACAAGCATAAATACTATATGAAAATAGACTGCAAAGTCGCTGTTTTAAACCAAAAACACGGTCAGTTTTTTTTTTCCTCATTACGCACTGTGTGGTGCAGGATTTTTTTTTTATACTGCGCACACTGACTGCACAGACCCATTCTCTCACATCTAGGCCTACCAGCCTGTTTCCGCTTGATTTGAGGGCGCTAGAATTTAGGCGTACTAGTACGTCAAAAACCCTGGTGCGTAAGCCGTACTAGTAAGGCCGAAACCCTGAAAGGGTTAAAACCTATTGTACCGAGTGGCTGTAAGAAGGAGATTGAGATGCGTGACCCAAGTTCTCATACGGCATACAATTTTTTTTTTTTTAACGTCGGAGAGCCCATCGTAACTCTGAGTCGTTGGTAAACGAGTACGTCGTTAAGTGAGGAGAGACTGTATACAGTCCATTCATTAATTACCTTAAAATATTTGTAGTCTTAAATTAATGTAGGGTGAGAGGTGAGTTTTTTTTGTAGGAAGTCAGGTGTGGGAAGTATGGGTAGCCAGTCAGGGCAGCCCTCCCTCCCCTTCCCACCCACACGTAATGTAAACAAACCATGCGAACGCGTCTGGTTTTCATCACTTTACATTGTGTACAAGTTATCTCCACGTTTATACAGTAGAATAAATAATGAGAAACACTCCCATTCTCATGTAACACCAGTTTTAGAAGAAATGACCCCCTGAGTGAAGGCATACGAAAGGAATAATTTTCTAGTTACCCTCAGTAATATTATAGTGTACAGTGGTCCCTCGGTTTTTGCCGAAAATTCGTTCCAGAATGCTGCTCAAGTGCCATTACCGAACGAATTTACTTCCTTAAGAAATAATGTCACGTAGGTTAATCTATTTCAGACCCCCAAAAATACACTTGCAACAGCACTTACGAAAATACACTTACATAAATGTTCGAGTTTGGAGATGCACGAAAACCGAGGAACCACTGTACACATTTTCTCTGATGTTGGACTACAAGTCGCCTGGCTACCACATCTCATATTTATGTTAATTTATTCTACTGTGGGGTGTATTTAGATGGATTAAGCAAAATGTCTATATTAACGTGAGTAAGTTTACTTAGGTGCAGGTACACATAAGTATATTATCAGTTATAATAATAATGTAGGTTTGTAGTCCGCCTGGGCTACATACCTACACCTACCTACATGTGGCCCAGAGCCATGTTATTACCATCGACATGCCATGTTCACTGAGTTTAATTGTTTCTATCAACTACCTTTAGATGCCATCATAAACAAAGGGAGAAGTAATGAATAATTCATGCCGAGAATTGTACACAAAAGCGTTATGCATTAAGGGGAGTGACGTAATGTTTTCCCTCTGCCCGGCTACCACACCTCCATAGTATATAAACATAAAATGTTTATATGCTATGTAATGTGTTTCTTACATAATTTTGAAGAAAATATCATAGATGGATTAATGAAAATGTCTATACAGTGGACCCCCGGTTTTTGTACTGCTCCAAACTCGAATAATAATGTAAGTGTATTTTTGTAAGTGCTTTCGTAAGTGTATTTTTGGGGGTCTAAAAGGACTAATCTAATTTACATTATTCCTTATGGGAACAAATTCGTTTGGTAACGGCACTTGAACAGCATTCTGGAACGAATTAATTATGAAAACCGGGGGTCTACTGTATTAACGTAAAATAAGACATTTAATGTGCCCAAGAGTGATTATTATTAGTATATTACGTAATATTTTCCTTCCGCCCGACAACCACACCTGCATAGCATATAAACAGCATGTTTATATGCTATGTAACGTGTTTCTTATATAATTTGAAAGAAAATATAGATGGATTAATGAAAATGTCTATATTAACGTAAAATAAGACATTTAATGTGCCCAAGAGTGATTATTATTAGTATTACGTAATGTTTTCGCTCTGCCCGGCAACCACACCTCCATAGCATATAAACAGCATGTTTATATGCTATGTAACATGTTTCTTATGTAATTTTGAAGAAAATATCATAGATGGATTAATGAAAATGTCTATATTGACGTAAAATAGGACATTTAATGTTCCAAAGAGTGATTATTATTACATAATAGAGAGATGTGCTCATGGAGAATGTAAACAAACCGGGTGGCGCGCCATATTTGAAAGACTGCTCGCTGTATAGAAAGATTTGGTCATAATTTGAACTCGCCGTATTAATGGAACGCCGTAAGGCATTGCTGGTGTGTTTGTCTGTGTGTTTACATTCTCGGTGTCTCTCGTGGCATCTGAGAGTAGGTATTAAAAATTATTAAACTCAGTGAACAAGGTATGATGATGGTAATAATAATAATTAATAATAATCGCTCTGCAGCACTTTAAATGCCATATATTACCTATTTCGTACAGGTTTGGTAGCTGACATTTAAAGCGCTCCAGAGCTGTTGTTATTAATAATTTTTTTTTTAACACAGCCGTTCCCACTGAGGCAGGGTGACCCAAAAAGAAAGAAAAACCCCAAAAGAAAGAAAAAACTTAAATCATTCAATACTTTCACCATCACTCATACATAATCACTGTCTTTGCACAGGCGCTCAGATACGACAGTGTAGATGTCCCTCCAAACTGCCAATATTTCATATGTTTCCTTTAAAGTGCAGGCATTGTACTTCCCATTTCCAGGACTCAAGTCCAGCTAACCGGTTTCCCTGAATCCCTTCACAAAATATTACCCAGCTCACATTCCAACAACTCATCAGGTCCCAAAAACGATTTGTCTCCATTCATTCCTGTCTTACATGCTCATGCACACTTGCTGGAAGTCCAAGCCCCTCGCCCACAAAACCTCCTTAACCCCCCTTTCCCCTCCAACCTTTTCGAGGTCGACCCCTACCCCGCCTTCCTGACTTTACAGATTTATACGCTTTCCAAATCATTCTACTTTGTTCCATTCTCTCTAAATGACCAAACCACTCAAGAACTCCTCTTCAGACCTCTGAATAATTCTTCTAGTAACTCCACACCTCCTAATTTCCACACTACAAATTCTCTGCATGTTATTTACACCACACATTGCCCTTAGACACAACGTCTCCACTGCCTCCAGCCTCCTCATTGCAGCATTTACAACCCACGCTTCACACCCATATAAGAGTGTTGGTACCACTATACTTTCATACATTCCTCTCTCTGCCTCCATGGATAATGTTCTTTGTCTCCACAGATGCCTCAATGCACCACCTACCTTTTTTCCTTCATCAGTTCTATGGTTCACCTCATCTTTCATATACCCATATGCTGACAAGTCCACTCCCAAATATGTAAACACATTCACTTCCTCCATACTCATCTATTTGTACTCATTATTTGTGACTGCAGGGGAAGAGTAAGACACATGTGCAACAGTTATACTTTTTGATGGTCTCCAATGTAAATAGACCTCTGGTGTCTCTTTTTCAGCTCTGTATCCTCCTCAGTTTCTACCAGTACTTCATCTATGTATCTAGACTGGTACAGCCTCTTGCAGGCTCATAATTCATAGGTTGGATCAGAGAAGTGGTATTAGTGGATAGAAAAATGGCTTTAATTTTATAATTTTTGCTGCTTAAATTTTCAACCCTAGAGTGAGGTGTGTAATCAAGCAGCAGAATGACATACTCAGGATCTAGTTTAAGAACCTCTAGCTGGTACTTGTGTGCTTCAGGGACGAAATGTGTAAAAAAAAAAAAAAATAGTCACCAAATAAATACATCCCTGTCAAACCAGCCTTTCTTACTGCCAATTTATTCGTGCGATCTTTTTATTCATGCAATCTTTTAAAGCCTGTACTGGACAAATGTCAGAGTTAGCGGACTTGGCCTGATACTTCAAATGACAATCGGACACTATTGCTATGGACAAAATGCAGAATTGCTTGCTTTGTCTATTTTGTCCAGTAATGAGAGCATTCGTCAGGCCAATTATTTTGTCTGAAATTGCTGAAATCCATTAACCCTTTCACTGTCCAGACCCCCAGTCTGAAACTTGTCAACAATGTCCAAGAATTTTTAAAAGAAATTTTTATTTTTTTTTCTTATGAAATGATAGAGAATCTTTTTCTGAAGGTAATAAAACAAAAAGTACTAAAATTAATGGAAAATTGATGAAATAACACTTCCGCGAATTTTGCTGTCGGCGATATTCATGCATCAGCAATTTTGTTCACTGAGTACTATTTTAGGCCAATTACATTGTTCCAGTTGACCAAATTCTTAGCTATTTCACTAGTGTCTTCTATTTTATCAATTGACCACAAGAAATCATCCAGGTAACTTTCAACTACCCAATATAGTGATCAGAAATTGGTAGTTTGGCAAATTTCAAAATATTCCAATTTCAAAATAGGGTTTAGAATAAGCAATGCAGGCATTCGTGGCACTAAAATAGCATTTCCTCTGTTCATTAGTTATGTTCCCAGGCTTTTCACATGAATTCCATTTTGTTTTTTTATTCACACAGAATTTTTATTCACGAGAAATAGAAGATTTACTGTTACGCAAAATTGTGATAATTGTATAAATAATATCAGTGCATTCGGAAACACAGACCTACCAGTTGATGTGTATTGGATGCGTGACACAATTTGTTTACTCTTGAACATCAGAAAAAATTGAACATTTCTGCTACTTTGAGCTCAATTTCAAGCTATTTTCAGTCTTAAAATCAATAAAAAATCATCTCTATTTCTGTAATATATCTTCCATTCTCTCAAATGAGACCAAGAAACTAGGAATACAACTACAGAAGTATAAAAACAATACGAAAATACACTGCAAAGTCGCTGTTTTAAACCAAAAACACCGTTGCAATTTATTTTCTCATTATACACTGTGTGCCGCAGGATTTTTTTTTATAATGGTGCACACTTATCACATAGATCCATTCTCTCATATCTAGGCCCAAATTTACTGCTCACAACTTAACTGAGTGAGCTAAGCTCTTGGCGTAGTACTATGGCACTGGCAGTGACCTCAAAGCCATAGTATTACGGCACAGTCAGCAAAAGGGTTATTGAGAGGTTTTAATGTGGATTGATTTCAGATTGAACTTAGCAGCTCAGTCATTCAAAACTTCATTTATTTCAGTAATTTACATATTATCTTCCCACTAAAGGATACACAATTAGTGGGAACACTTTGCATTCTTACTTTGTGTGTGTGTTGTAAACTTCAGATTTCTAGAGAAGTTTACTGATCAAAAGGGAAGCACAGGTGTATTACTTATTGGATAGCAGATTCAAAGTGATTATGGTATATGACTAGAATTATGTGCAGCATGAGTTTATGCATCAGAAATCACTATTATCATATTTTCAATATTATTTTAATGTTACAGAAATGAATGTGATATTTTTCAGGCAGCTGCCTTAAATACTGAAGGAAGAAGAATGTCCAGAAGTTTGTCTCGAGAATTAGATTGTAAGTTGCAGGATTCTGGGAAAAATTCTCATGGTGAGTTACTCTTAGCTATCCTCATAGATGAAAGTCAGTTTTGAAATATAGCTATAAAATCAAATTTTATTTGCATGTCTTTTGAAGAACAATTTTTTTTCATAATTATTATGAACACTTTTTAATAATTTCTGATTTTCATCATGCAGTTGCATACAAGTATTTTCATAGTTGATTGTTTACGACAGAGACTGCATAATAATTTTGGAACGTTTAACCCTTAAACTGTCCACACGTAGATATACGTTCACTCGCGTAGCTGACCGAACGTAGATCTACGTTTTTTTTCAAATGCTTTTAACCTTGCCACGATAAGCCTGAGTTGCCTAGAGATTAGAGAATGGGTCTGTGCACTCAGTGTGTGTAGTATTACAAAATGTGGGAATGACAAACAAAATGCACTCTTCATTTTAAAGAAAAAGAACAATTTATTTTTTTCTCAAAATACTCGGTCAGCTACGTGAGTGAACGTATATCTACGTGTGGACAGTTTAAGGGTTAAATTTTTATTTTTCACATACCAAAGCCAATGTAATTACCCATTTTCCCTATTTATCATTACCCACTCACAGTTGTTGCGATTGAGCTCCAAGTCTTGAGACTGTCTCTCTAACCTTTTGTTTACTGCTTTGAATTAGATCTGAAAATTCATATTTACATTTGACTCGCTGTATGGTTTCTGCTTCTACTGTGTCATTCACTCAATCAATCCACTCTTTAATACAGTAAGACCCTAACTGATGGTGCTTGACTTTTTACGTTTCACACTTTGGAACCAATTGATTACAGTAGACCGTCGATTAACATGATAGTTACGTTCCTGAAGAACTTATGGGAAAAATGGTGTTGTGTTCCTTGGATCCCCAAAAATGGCAAACAAAATTTTTTTTGTTTTTTAGGTCTCCAAATCATAAAAAAAAAAAATGATAATGTAATTTGTAGTTCATTGTTGTAATGTATTATGTTGAATGTTTTTTTTTTTTTTTTTTTCCAACAAGTCGGCCGTCTCCCACCGAGGCAGGGTGACCCAAAAAGAAAGAAAATCCCCAAAAAGAAAATACTTTCATCATCATTCAACACTTTCACCACACTCATACATAATCACTGTCTTTGCAGAGGAGCTCAGATACGACAGCTGAGAAAAGTCCCTCCCAGCTGTCACTATCTCAGACCCCTCCTTTAAAGTACAGGCATTGTACTTCCCATTTCCAGGACTCAAGTCCAACTAAATCAATTAACTGGTTTCCCTGAATCCCTTCACAAAATGTTACCCTGCTCCACTCCAACAGATCGTCATGTCCCAAAAACCATTCGTCTCCATTCACTCCTATCTAACACGCTCACACATGCTTGCTGGAAGTCCAAGCCCTCGCCCACAAAACCTCCTTTACCCCTTCCCTCCAACCTTTTCTAGGACGACCCCTACCCGCCTTCCTTCCCCTACAGATTTATACGCTCTCCAAGTCATTCTACTTTGATCCATTCTCTCTAAATGACCAAACCACCTCAACAACCCTCTTCAGCCCTCTGACAAATACTTTTAGTAACTCCACACCTTCTCCTAATTTCCACATTCGAATTTTCTGCATAATATTTACACCACACATTGCCCTTAGACAGGACATCTCCATTGCCTCCAGCCTCCTCCTCGCTGCAGCATTTGCAACCCATGCTTCACACCCATATAAGAGTGTTGGTACCACTATACTTTCGTACATTCCCTTCTTTGCCTCCATGGATAACGTTTTTGTCTCCACAGATACCTCAATGCACCACTCACCTTTTTCCTTCATCAATTCTATGGTTAACCTCATCCTTCATAAACCCATCCGCTGACACATCAACTCCCAAATATCTGAAAACATTTACTTCTTCCATAATCCCTCTCTCCAATGTGATATCCAATTTTTCTTTATTTAAATCGTTTGATACCCTCATCACCTTACTCTTATCTATGTTCACTTTTAACTTTCTACCTTTACACACTCTCCCAAACTCGTCCACTAACCTTTGCAACTTTTCTTTAGAATCTCCCATAAGCACAGTATCATCAGCAAAAGCAACTGTGTCAACTCCCATTTTGCATTTAATTCTCCATAATTTAATCCCACCCTCTCCCCAACACCCTAGCATTTACTTCTTTTACAACCCCATCTATAAATATATTAAACAACCATGGTGACATTACACATCCCTGTCTAAGACCTACTTTTACCGGGAAGTAATCTCCCTATCTCCTACACACCCTAACCTGAGCCTCACTATCCTCATAAAAACTCTTTACAGCCTTCAGTAACTTACTACTTATTCCATACACTTGCAACATTTGCCACATTGCTCCCCTATTCACTCTATCATATGCCTTTTCTAAATCCATAAATGCAATAAAAACTTCTCTACCCTTATCTAAATACTGTTCACATATATGCTTCACTGTAAACACTTGATCTACACATCCCCTACCCACTCTAAAGCCTCCTTGCTCATCTGCAATCCTACTCTCTGTCTTACCTCTAATTCTTTCAATAATAACCCTGCCATACACTTTACCTGGTATACTCAGTAAACTTATTCCTCTATAATTTTTACACTCTCTTTTATCCCCCTTCCCTTTATATAAAGGAACTATACATGCACTCTGCCAATCCCTAGGTACCCTCCCCTCTTTCATACATTTATTAAACAAAAATACCAACCACTCCAGCACTATATCCCCCCCTGCTTTTAACATTTCTGTCATGATTCCGTCAATTCCAGCTGCTTTACCCCCTTTCATTCTACGTAATGCCTCACGCACCTCCCCCACACTCACATCCTGCTCTTCTTCACTCCTAAACGATGTTGTACCTCCCTGGACCTTTGCCGGGGATCGAACCCCTTCTCCTGTATACATTACTAAAGTTAAAAAGAGAAACTTTCGTTTTTCTTTTTGGGCCACCTTGCCTCAGTGGGATATGGCCAGTTTGTTAAAAGAAGAATATGCAAGTGATAGCTGATAGCAGATGATAGCCTGTCATATTTTTGCACAAGTATTGTACAGAATTTCTGACTACTCCAGTACAACCATCAACTTTAGTGCCAAAGCCTCAACTATCTACCTCAGCAAACAATCCACAACCTTCCACCTTCAGTAGGTGTCCTGTGGCCTTGTAGGCAAGTGTGAGTCAAGTGTGTTGCCTACAAGGCCACAGGACACCTACTGAAGGTGGAAGGTTGTGGATTGTTTGCTGAGGTAGATAGTCGAGGCTTTGGCACTAAAGTTGATGGTTGTACTGGAGTAGTCAGAAATTCTGTACAATACTTGTGCAAAAATATGACAGGCTATCATCTGCTATCAGCTATCACTTGCATATTCTTCTTTTAACAAACTGGCCGCATCCCACCGAGGCAGGGTAGCCCAAAAAGAAAAACGAAAGTTTCTCTTTTTAACTTTAGTAATGTATACAGGAGAAGGGGCTACTAGCTCCTTGCTCCCGGCATTTTACATGGCTTACAGAGGAAAAATTCTGTTCCACTTCTGTTCACTTGCATATATCAGTAAAAAATACTATATTTTACTAGCTAAGACACTATTTTTTATTAATACTCACCATAATATAAATACAAGCTGTCCAAGAAAACATGAAAAAAATTATATCATGAGAAAACCTTTTCAAGGCTATCGGCATTTGTTATTGTTGTTGGGTTCAGGGTTTTGATGATCCCAGGGTCGTTGTATCTCTCTGCTGTGAAATTAACTACAAGAATGCTTTTTCAAATGCAGTGGACCCTCGGTTTTTGTACAGCTCCCAACTCGAACAATTATGTAAGTGTATTTTTGGGGGGTCTGAAATGACTAATCTAATTTACATTCGTCCTTATGGGAACAAATTCGTTCGGTGACGTCACTCGAACAGCATTCTGCAAAGAATTATTGACGAAAACCGAGGGTCCACTGTATAAACTATTTCTTCTTTCTTTCAATGCACTGGCCGTATCCCACTGAAGCAGAGTGCCCAAAAAGAAAAACAAAAGTTTCTCTTTTTAACTTTAGTAATGTATACAGGAGAAAGGGTTTCTAGCCCCTTGCTTCCGGCATTTTAGTCGCCTTTTACGACACGTATGGCTTACGGAGGAAGAATTCTGCCCCAGTTCTCCATGCAGAATAAACTATTTATTTCACATTAATAAAACATTTAGAGAGGGTGTGGTAGGTAAGTTTGGGGTGCCAGATGTAAATGATAATGGGAGCCCTTTGATTGAACTTTGTATAGAAAGGGGTTTAGTTATAGGCAATACATATTTTAAGAATAAGAGGATGAATAAGTATACAAGATATGATGTAGGGCGTAATAACAGTGGTTTGTTGGACTACGTATTGGTAAATAAAAGACTTGAGTAGACTTAAGGATGTACATGTTTATAGAGGTGCCACAGATATATCAGATCACTTTTTAGTTGTAGCTACAGTGAGAGTAAAAGGTAGATGGGATATAAGGAAAATAGAAGCAGCAAGTAAGAGAGAGGTGAAGGTTAATAAACTAAAAGAGGAGGCAGTTAGGGTAAGATATAAACAACTAATGGAGTAATACACAAGATGGGTTAGTGAGAGTATAGGCAATGGGGTCAAAGATGTATGGGGTAAGTTTAAGAATGTAGTGTAAGAGTGTTCAGCAGAAGTTTGTGGTTACAGGAAAGTGGATGCGGGAGGGAAGAAGAGCGATTGGTGGAATGATGATGTAAAGAGAGTAGTAAGTGAGAAAAAGTAAACATATGAGAGATTTTTACAAAGTAGAAGAGATGCAAGGAGGGAAGAGTATATGGAGAGAAAAATTTTGTTGAAAATAAAAAAAAGTTTTGGAGGGAGATTAATAAGTTGAGGAAGCCTAGGGAACGAATGAATTTGACAATTTAAAATAGGAGAGGAGAGTTATTAAATGGAGAGTTAAAGGTATTGGGAAGATGGAGGGAATATTTTGAGGAATTGTTAAATATTGATGAAGATAGGGAAGCTGTGTAAAGGTAGAAAGTTAAAAGTGAACATAGATAAGAGTAAGGTGATGAGGGTATCAAACGATTTAAATAAAGAAAAATTGGATATCACATTGGAGAGAGGGATTATGGAAGAAGTAAATGTTTTCAGATATTTGGGAGTTGACGTGTCAGCAGATGGGTTTATGAAGGATGAGGTTAACCATAGAATTGATGAAGGAAAAAAGGTGAGTGGTGCATTGAGGTATCTGTGGAGACAAAAAACGTTATCCATGGAGGCAAAGAAGGGAATGTACGAAAGTATAGTGGTACCAACACTCTTATATGGGTGTGAAGCATGGGTTGCAAATGCTGCAGCGAGGAGGAGGCTGGAGGCAGTGGAGATGTCCTGTCTAAGGGCAATGTGTGGTGTAAATATTATGCAGAAAATTCGGAATGTGGAAATTAGGAGAAGGTGTGGAGTTACTAAAAGTATTTGTCAGAGGGCTGAAGAGGGGTTGTTGAGGTGGTTTGGTCATTTAGAGAGAATGGATCAAAGTAGAATGACTTGGAGAGCGTATAAATCTGTAGGGAAGGAAGGCGGGGTAGGGGTCGTCCTAGAAAAGGTTGGAGGAAGGGGTAAAGGAGGTTTTGTGGGCGAGGGCTTGGACTTCCAGCAAGCATGTGTGAGCGTGTTAGATAGGAGTGAATGGAGACGAATGGTTTTTGGGACATGACGATCTGTTGGAGTGTGAGCAGGGTAACATTTTGTGAAGAGATTCAGGGAAACCAGTTAATTGATTTAGTTGGACTTGAGTCCTGGAAATGGGAAGTACAATGCCTGCACTTTAAAGGAGGGGTCTGAGATAGTGACAGCTGGGAGGGACTTTTCTCAGCTGTCGTATCTGAGCTCCTCTGCAAAGACAGTGATTATGTATGAGTGTGGTGAAAGTGTTGAATGATGATGAAAGTATTTTCTTTTGGGGATTTTCTTTCTTTTGGGTCACCCTGCCTCGGTGGGAGACGGCTGACTTGTTAAAAAAAAAAAAAAAAATACAGTGGACCCCCGAGTTTCGTAAAAACTTCACTCCTGAAGTCTGCTCAAGTGCCATTACCGAACGAATTTACTCCCTTAAGGAAAAATTTCACGTAGGTTAGTTTATTTCAGACCCCCAAAAATACACTTCCACAAGAACTTACAAAATTATACTTACATAATTGCACGATTTCCGGGGTATTCGTTAACCGAGGGTCCACTGTATATATATATATATATATATTTTGCCTGCTCTTGCGAATTCCTAGCATATATATATATATATATATATATATATATATATATATACATATTCTCCATGGGGAAGTGGAACAGAATTCTTCCTCCGTAAGCCATGCGTGTCGTAAGAGGCGACTAAAATGCCGGGAGCAAGGGGCTAGTAACCCCTTCTCCTGTATATATTACTAAATGTAAAAGGGAAAACTTTCGTTTTTCATTTTGGGCCACCCCGCTTCGGTGGGAAACGGCCGACGTGTTGAAAGAAAGAAGGGAAGCTGTGATTTCGTGTATAGGGCAAGGAGGAATAACATCTTGTAGGAGTGAGGAAGAGCCAGTTGTGAGTGTGGGGGAAGTTCGTGAGGCATTGGAATGAAAGGGGGTAAGGCAGCTGGGATCGATGGGATAAAGATAGAAATGTTAAAAGCAAGTTGGATATAGTTTTGGAGTGGTTGGTGCTATTATTTAATAAATGTATGGAAGAGGGCAAAGTACCTAGGGATTGGCAGAGAGCGTACGTAGTTCCTTTGTATAAAGGCAAAGGGGACAAAAGCAAGTGCTAAAATTATAGGGAAATAAATCTGTTGAGTATACCTGGTAGAGTTATTATTGAAAGAATTAAGAGTAAGACGGAGAGTAGGATAGTAGATGAGCAAGGAGGCTTTAGGAAAGGTAGGGGGTGTGTAGACCAAGTGTTTACAGTGAAACATATAGCTGAACAGTATTTAGATAAGGGTAAAGAGGTTTTTGTGGCATTTATGGATTTGGACTGCGCTGTATGACCCTTGTGGTTTAGCGCTTCTTTTTTTATTATAATAATAATAATATGGATTTGGAAAAGGCATATGACAGGGTGGATAGGGGGACAATGTGGCAGATGTTCCAGGTGTATAGACTAGGAGGTAGGTTCCTGAGAGCAGAGAAGAGTTTTACGAGGATAGTGAGGCTCAAGTTAGAGTATGTGGGAGAGGGAGATTATTTCCCAGTAAAAGTAGGCCATAGACAAGGATTTGTTATGTCACCGTGGTTGTTCAATATATTTATAGATGGGGTTGTAAGAGGAGTGAATGAGCGGGTGTTGGCAAGAGGTGTGGGGTTAAAAGATAAAGAATCTAACACAAAGTGGGAGTTGTCACAGTTGTTCTTTGCTGATGACACTGTGCTTTTGGGAGATTCTGAAGAGATGTTGCAGAGGTTTAGTGGATGAGTTTGGTAGGGTATGTAAAAGAAGAAAATTAAAAGTGTATATAGGAAAGAGTAAGGTGATGAGGATAACAAAAAGATTAGGTGATGAAAGATTGGATATCAGATTTGAGGGAGAGTGTATGGAGGAGGTGAATGTACTCAAGATATTTAGGAGTAGACGTGTCAGCTGATGGGTTTATGAAGGATGAAGTGAATCATAGAATTGATGAGGGGAAAAGGGTGAGTGGTGCACTTAGGAGTCTGTGGAGACAAAGAACTTTATCCATGGAAGCAAAGAGGGAATGTATTAGAGTATAGTTATACCAACACTCTTATATGGGTGTGAAGCATGGGCGGTGAATGTTGCAACAAAGAGAAGGCTGGAGGCAGTGGAGATGTCATGTCTGAGGACAATGTGTGGTGTGAATATAATGCAGAAAATTCATAGTTTGGAAATTAGGAGGAGATGTGGGATTACCAAAACTATTATCCAGAGGGCTGAGGAGGTGTTGCGGTGATTTGGACATGTAGAGAGGATGGAGCAAAATAGAATGACTTCGAGAGTGTATATACAGTGGACCCTCACTATTCGAACACTCCAAAACTCACCCTTTTATGTAAGTTTATTATTGTAAGTGCTTTTATAAGTGTATTTTTGGGGGTCTGAAATGGACTAATCTTATTACATCATTCCTTATGGGAATAAATTCGTTTGGTAAATAAGGTCTTGAGAATATCTCTCCAAGAGAGAACCTGCAATAATGGATTCAAATTAGATAAGTTTAGATTTAGAAAGGATATAGGAAAGTACAGTGGACCCCCGAGTTTCGTAAAAACTTTACTCCTGAAGTCTGCTCAAGTGCCATTACCGAATGAATTTACCCCCTTAAGAAAAAATGTCACGTAGGTTAGTCTCTTTCAGACCCCCAAAAATACTTTTCCACAAGCACTTACAATATTATACTTACATAAATGTACGATTTCCGGGGTTTATGAAACTCGGGGGTCCACTGTATTGGTTTGGAAATAGAGTAGTTGATGAGTGGAACAGTCTGCCTAGTAGGGTTATTGAAGCTAGGACCTTGGGTAGTTTCAAATTTAGGCTGGATAAATTCATGAGTGAGAGGGGTTGGATTTGAGTGGGAATTACACATGGGTGAATAGAGTTATTGGAGCTTATTTCTTGGGTTGCGTTTAAGATTGGGTTGAACAAATATCTTGTTAGTGGGATGGAATGTGAAGGACCTGCCTAGTATGGGCCAACAGGCCTGCTGCAGTGTTATTCCTTTCTTATGTTCTTATGTAACAGCACTTGAACAGCATTCTGGAATGAGGGTGAGTTTTGGAGTGTTCGAATAGCGAGGGTCCACTGTATCTGTAATGAAGGAAGGCGGGGTAGGGGTCGGCCTAGGATAGGTTGGAGGGAAGGGGTAAAGGAGGTTTTGTGTGCGAGGGGCTTGTACTTCCAGCAAGCATGCGTGGGCGTATTTGATAGGAGTGAATGGAGACAAATGGTTTTTAATACTTGACGTGCTGTTGGAGTGTGAGCAAAGTAACATTTATGAAGGGATTCAGGGAAACCGGCAGGCCGGACTCAAGTCCTGGAGATGGGAAGTACAGTGTGTGCACTCTAAAGGAGGGTGTTAATGTTGCAATTTTATAACTGTAGTGTAAGCACTCCTCTGGCAAGAAAGTGATGGAGTGAATGATGATGAAAGTTTTTCTTTTTTTGGCCACCCTGCTTTGGTGGGAATCGGCCGATGTGTTAATAAAAAACTAATAATAAAAATTAATAAATTTATTTCCTCTTATCCCCATGAGGAAGTAGAAAAGAATTCTTCCTCCTGAGCCATACGTGTCATAAGAGGCGACTAAAATGCCGGGTGAAAGGGGCTAGTGACTTCTGTATAAATTACTAAATTTAAAAGAAAAACTTTATAGACCACTTGAAAAAATAATAATAAATTTATTACATTAAAGGAATAAAATAAAATTATCATTTCCCCTTCATTTTCAGTAATAAAAATACCAGTACAGTGGAACCCCGGATTTCATACTTAATCCGTTCCAGAAGGTCAGTCTAAATCCGAAACGTACAAAAATCGAAGTAATATTTCCCATAAGAAATAATGTAAATCCAATTTATCCGCTTCAGACACCCAAAAGTATTAACAAAAAATACATTTTATGGAGAATAACTATAGTTTTACACACAAAAAAAATGAGAAGTAAATATAAAGGACTAATGAAATGGATAAATGAACATTTAAATCACTTTTATCTTTATTGAAGAGTCTTGTTGGCGTGTGGAAGACGGCATGGAGGGGAGAGGGAGGAGAGTTTATTGTTTGGAGACAGGACAAAATACTTGAATATGACGCTAATATCCACTATGGCTTATTTATCTATCACAATTCATCTAATATGACATAATAAACAATATTAATAACATAGAAACATGATATATACTATAGAATGAATAAAATATGTCATTACGTATGTGATTAGTGGTGGCTGCAGCAGCTGCCATTCTCTCTCCTGCTGTGACTTCATATCTTCCCATTATTATAAGAGAAAACGGAGTATTTGTGAGGTTAACTGCACTACATCACAGTGTCATAAGGAAAACATTGAAACAATGTACGTAATTTATAAATAAGAAATATTGTATAAGAACATAATAGAGAATGTAAAGAAATAAAGTGGTTATTGTAAGTATACTATAGTACACACTTGGAGGAGATGCTGGCAGAGGTTTAGGGTGGTGGAAGATAGCGCAGGGTGGCGTATGTTGTCAGTGGCCCTATAAACCTCCAACAACATTGGAGGAGTTAGTTTCGTGTCGTCCTTTTTCTATCGCTTAATCGCTTAACTTACTTGCTACACTGTTAATTCTACACTTTATCGATGGCTGGCGCTATAGCCTTTATCGACTCCTGCTGCTTTAGTATTGTACATATCGTTGAATCACTGAAGAATTCCATCGTGTTCCTCGCCTTCTTTATCAAAGGGCTGGCACTCGGAACTTTCTTTGGCCCTTTGGTGACTTATTTAGCAGTCACAAGCACAAAAAAATGGATTATCTTGAAATGTTTCGGAAAAATGCGCGGAGTAATGTTTACTCAACAAGTAACAAAGGCAGACTGAGTCACAAACATATGAGCAGACACGTCTGATACGTACAATATTCGGTGCTTACGAAATCCGGAGTTCCACTGTATAAGGAAGGATGGGATGCTAACAGCCTTAACCTCTTAACCCCAACAACAACAACAAAGTTTCACGCATGTCCTAAAGCAAACAATATACAAGTGTACAAACTAAACTGATGCACAAATATATGTGAAGTAGGTACTGTATGCACATTACATTCAGGTTCCTTTCATCTTTTAACCTTTATTATGCAAAGAAAGATAAGCAGAGAGTATATAAACACTGGGAAAGTCACTCACATGGACAGGTGCAGTTCATGTCTGCCTTCTCAGTTTGTATATAAACAGTGTCTCCAGCAAGTTCACATTTGAGGACAGTAAGTTTATTTAGGCACAGGTACACATAAGTAAATTACCTAGGATAACCCAAAAAAGTCAGTGACTTACTGATATTAAAACACTGCATGTATTGACTGGTATGCAGGAATCAACTAATTTAATCACAAGCACAAATCTGAGTCATATGGGATATGCATGTACAGACTAATGAGAGGTGGGATGGGGGAGGCAGGGAAGGAAGCTAGGTCTTTCCCACAAAGACAGTGGGCTGACCCACAGTTAGGCTGCCCACAAGCCCACTAGACAGAGGGGAAAAATCCTGCAGTCCAGCTCACGGCACTCCAAATTTTTTCCCCAGAAGTGACATTGTGTTAGTCAAATTTTACGGAGTGTTAGTTGAAAATATGCTGCAGTTTTGCAATAGTGTAATGGAGAAAACGTGGTAAAGGATCTCATGTTAATCGATGGTCTAGTGTACTTACAAGTTCTTATCTGCTCTATGATTATTGCAGTGATTAAATCAGAAATTATGTTAAATCAATCATTCTTTCCCCATTCTGTTACCAGATTCAATCATACTTTGTGTTCAATCCCCTACACCACTTAAAACCTCCTTCATTCCATTCTGGATTTATACACCCTCTTAGTCATACTATTCTGTTCCATCCTCTCTAAATACTGAAAAACTCATCAACAGCCAATCCTCTGCCCTCTGAGTAACACCATTTGTAATTCCCCAACTGTCTTTTAATCATAGATTTTCTTATAATTCAATAATAACTATAAAAATATTTTTCCTTTATTAATCACAATGTAAATTTTTTTCCTTATTAGGGGATGAAGATGGGAGCAGCAGTTTTCGAAGCCAAAGCCTGGGAGGCGAGGACAGTTCTTCCTCCCAGACAACAGAGAAAACAGATTTAAGTGGTCATGCTTTGTATCGCTGTGGAAATGAGGGTTGTGAGTATACCAGCATATCTCAAGTGGAGCTGAGGGAACACCTTCAGGTTTGTGACCTTGCACAGGATTCCACTATTCTCAAGTGCTATCACTGTGGTAAACAGTGCCGACACCTGAGCACCCTCTTTGAGCATCTTCGAGTTCATGGACCAAAGAGATATTATTGTGGGGTAACAAGCTGTGATTATCGTGCAACAATGGTACATTATTTTAAAAACCACATGAAACAGATTCACCGGTGCTCTGGATTTAAGCAACTCTTAAAAGATCCTAAAAATAGAGATCCAGAAACTCAAGAGTATGTAGTGTATCCTAAAGATGCTGTTCCACTAATTAGAGAAGGACATAGAAAAAGGAAAAATGAATATGCTATTGAAGATATTCATCGCATTCCACGTTCGCATGTTTCATACCACGACTTAAAATGTTATTATTGCCAGTTTTCATCCAAAGTTAGATTGAACTTAGTTAAACACATCCAGCTTCATGAAAAACATCCGGATGGCATACCCGAGAGATTGCACATAACAAATGGTAACAACAGTCCCATTCCAGTAAAACAACCTGTGAATCCTGTGCCGTGTTTAGACCGCAAAGAGCTAATGTTTGACAAAATGATGAATCTAGCAGGCAGCAGTTTTGAGTGCAAAAAGAAAAAAGAAGATACGGATTTACGAATCAAGAATCCCATACCACCTGAAGAATATCAGAAGCTACCAAAGTTTGTTCCAGAAGAAAGGCTTCACTCCTGTGGGATTGAAGGATGCCAGTATCTCTCTTGTGATGATATGATGCTAAAATATCACATCCGCACTCTTCATGCAGATATTACATCATTTCCTTGCCCACATTGCACAGATGTTTCAATAACTGTGGAGAAAATTAGTTCTCACTTCAAATTACATGGAGAAAGACTGTACAGGTAAAGTTCTTGGTTCTATACAATTCTTCAGATTTATTTTTTAATATAGAAATATAATGTATGTTAAAGTAACAGGTTTTCTGTGGTAGTACTGATTTCTGCTTTCTAACATATTTTTTGCATGTAGGTTTTAATAAAGCTGTGCATGTTATAAAAGGCCACTAAATTGCCGGGAGCAAGGAGTCAGTAACTCTTCTCTTGTATAAATCACTAAATATAAAGAGAAGAAAATCTTCTGTTTCTGCTTTTTTGGGTTGCCCTGCCTCAGTGGGAGATGGCTGGTATGTCAAAAAAAAAAAAAAAAAGGTTTTAATAAAGTACTAGGCTTACAGTCTATCTGTTTTACCTTCTAAACCACATCGCTTTTCTCTCAATAGCACTCACTGATTTTATTGGAAAATATTCTTTCCCTTTCATAAGTTTTTTTTTTTTTTTTTTAAGATTCCACAACCTTCCACCTATTCCATACATTGGCAACACCAGCCACATTGTTTTTCTGTCCACCCCATCATCTCTTTCCCAATCCATAAATGCAACAAGTAGCTGTTTTTTCATAATGAAAAATGGAAAAGTAATGCTATCCATATACAGTGGACCCCCGAGTTTCGTAAACCCCGGAAATCGTACATTTATGTAAGTATAATATTGTAAGTGCTTGTGGAAAAGTATTTTTGGGGGTCTGAAATAGACTAACCTACATGACATTTTTCTTAAGGGGTAAATTGCTCGGTAATGGCACTTGAGCAGACTTCAGGAGTGAAGTTTTTACGAAACTCGGGGGTCCACTGTACAGTGGTCCCTCGGTTTTCGTGCATCTCCAAACTCGAACATTTATGTAAGTGTATTTTCGTAAGTGCTGTTGCAAGTGTTTTTTTGGGGGTCTGAAATAGACTAACCTATGTGACATTATTTCTTAAGAAGTAAATTCGTTCAGTAATGGCACTTGAGCAGCATTCTGGAACGAATTTTCGGCGAAAACCGAGGGACCACTGTATTCCATTTCTTTTCTAAATAACCATTGTTTCTCTGCATTCATACCTTATCATTTTCCCATCACAATGGGACTACTCTGCCAAACTCTATCTGGTATACTCAGCATACTATACTTATTTCTCTATAATTCTTACATTTATTTACACATTTGTTGAACAAATTCACTAACCTTTCGAGATTTCACTTCTAATCCCATTTATCCCTACAGCTTTTCTTCCCTTTTAGCCTATTTATTGCCACTCTCTTCTGCCTATTCCTATACATGTATTCGACTGATCATTTCCTCCTTATCCTAAACATGAAGTTTCTTTCTTTATTTCATATACAGTGGACCCCCAGTTTACGTACTGCTCCAAACTCGAACAATTATGTAAGTGTATTTTTGTAGGTGCTTTTGTAAGTATTTTTGGGGGTCTAAAAGGACTAAGCTAATTTACATTATTCCTTATGGGAACAAATTCGTTTGGTAACGGCACTTGAACAGCATTCTGGAACGAATTAATTACGTAAACCGGGGGTCCACTGTATGTTCAACAGCTTCTCAGAATATTTCCATATCTCTGATACTTCTTCCTCCATAACTATCATCTCACTGTTTTTACTGTCAACAGACATCCATTTTACCCAGAGTTGTCTGGCCTTATTTATTTATCTCTTGAAATGTTTCAGTTTTTGCAGCATTATTTCATGATACTGCCTTACCATTCTCTTTTAAACTCCATCTCTATTTTTTATTGTTAGTCATATTTAGACTTATTTTTGATTGGGGATGTTCAAAATCTAAAAAAAATTATACATACAGTGGGTGCTTTCTTATCTGTATGATTTGTGCTAACT
Organism: Cherax destructor; assembly: GCA_009830355.1. NCBI lineage: Eukaryota > Metazoa > Arthropoda > Malacostraca > Decapoda > Parastacidae > Cherax > Cherax destructor. The sequence goes on along the minus strand of WNWK01004557.1, from coordinate 19,707 downwards.
GGAAGTAACGGCCTAAACAGCCACTCTGAAAACAACTGGATAAAAGCACAGGCTGTTCTAATTTCTACACTCACAGAGAAAGAAGTGTCAACAAATGTCCAAAAATGCCCCCTCCCCCCAAAAAAAAAATAGAAATAAAATTAATTATACTTTGGTTATTAAAGTGGCTCAAGGTTATTTATAGGATCCTTGTCAGTCCTATATGGTACCCTTCCTTATACCTTTTTATACTATAATTTTTAAGCTTTTTGTTAGTTAGTTTTTTTTTTTTTTTATTTCTCATTTACTTTATTAAACTTTTTTCTCAATGATATGAGGTTGCTGAGTGAAGATGGATTATGTTCCTGTTTGTTTGATAAATCTTTGTCAAGAAATGTGGATTTTTATATTGTGTGTTACTGTATGACCCCTTTAAGAGGTCATAAATTATGGGGAATCAAATACAAAATGGGAGTTGACACAGTTTTTTTTTTTTTTTTTTTTTGCTGATACTGTGCTTTTGGGAGATTCTAAAGAGAAGTTGCAAATGTTAGTGGATGAGTTTGGAAGGGTATGTAAAAAAAGAAAGTTGAAGGTGAACATAGATAAGAGTAAGGTGATGTGTCAACGGATGGGATTATGAAGGACGAGGTAAACCATAGAATTGATGAAGGAAAAAGGGTGAGTGGTGCATTGAGGTATCTTTGGAGACAAAGAATGTTATCCATGGAGGCAAAGAAGGTAATGTACAAGAGTATAGTGGTACCAACACTCTTATATGGGTGTGAAGCATGGGTTGTAAATGCTGCACCAAGGAGGCTGGAGGCAGTGGAGATGTCGTATCTAAGGGCAATGTGTGGCATAAATATTATGCAGAGAATTCATAGTGTGGAAATTAGGAGGTGTGGAGTTACTAAAAGTATTATTCAGAGGGCTGAAGAGGGGATGTTGAGGTAGTTTAGTCATTTAGAGAGGATGGAGCAAAATAGGATGACTTGGTGGGTGTATAAAATATGTAGTGGAGGGGTAGGGGTTGTCCTAGAAAAGGATGGAGGAAGGGGGTGAATGAGGTTTTGTGATCAAGGGGCTTGGACATACAACAAGCATGTGTGAGAGTATTAGATGGAAGTGAATGGAGATGAATGGTTTTTGGGACTTGACGAGCTGTTGGAGTGTGAGCAGGGTAATATCTTGCAAAGGGATTCAGGGAAACTGGTTAGCTTAGCTAGACTTGAGTCCTAGAGGTGGGAAGTACAATGCCTACACTTTAAAGGAGGTGTTTGGGTAATCGACTGTTTGGGCTGACATCTGAACTGTCGTATCTGGGTGCCTCTGCAAAGACAGTGATTATGTGTGAATGATGATGAAATTGTATTTTTTGGGGGGGGAAGTCACCCTGCCTTTGTGGGAGATGGCAGACATATTGAAAATAAAAACAAAATATATGTTGTGTTTCCATAGCTATTGTTAAGAGTAACTACTGTTTTTCTGTTGCTGTTTTATCAAATATATTTATTTGGTAATAAGTAATACATATTTTATGAAAAAGAGGATAAATAAATATACAAGGTATGATATAGCACGTAAGGAAAGTAGTTTGTTGGATTATGTATTGGTGGATAAAAGGTTGATGAGTAGGCTTCAGGATGTACATGTTAATAGAGGGGCAACGGATATATCAGATCATTATTTGGTTGTAGCTACAGTTAGAGTAAAAGGTAGATGGGACAAAAAGAAAATGGCAACAGCAAGTAAGAGAGAGGTAAAAGTGTATAAACTAAGGGAGGAGGAAGTTAGGGTGAGATATAAGCAACTATTGGCAGAAAGGTGGGCTAGTGCAAGTAGGAGTTGTGGGGGGGTTGAAGAGAGTTGGGATAGTTTTAAAAATGCAGTATTAGAATGTGGGGCAGAAGTTTGTGGCTATAGGAGGGTGGGTGCAGGAGGAAAGAGGAGTGAGTAGTGGAATGAAGAAGTAAAGGGTGTGATAAAAGAGAAAAAGGTAGCTTATGAGAGGTTTTTACAAAACAGAAGTGTTAATAGAAGAGCAGAGTATATGGAGAGTAAAAGAAAGGTGAAGAGAGTGGTGAGAGAGTGCAAAAGAAGAGCGGATGAAAGAATGGGAGAGGCTCTGTCAATAAAATTTTGCTGAAAACAAGAAAAAAATTTGGAGTGAGATAAACAAGGTAAGAAAGCCTAGGGAACGAATGGATTTGTCAGTTAAAAACAGAGTAGGGGAGTTAGTAGATGGGGAGCTGGAGGTATTGGGTAGATGGCGGGAATATTTTGAGGAACTTTTAAATGTCGATGAAAAGAGGGAGGCGGTAATTTCATGTACTGGCCAGGGAGGTACAACATCGTTTAGGAGTGAAGAAGAGCAGGATGTGAGTGTGGGGGAGGTGCGTGAGGCATTACGTAGAATGAAAGGGGGTAAAGCAGCTGGAATTGACGGAATCATGACAGAAATGTTAAAAGCAGGGGTGGATATAGTGCTGGAGTGGTTGGTATTTTTGTTTAATAAATGTATGAAAGAGGGGAAAGTACCTAGGGATTGGCAGAGAGCATGTATAGTTCCTTTATATAAAGGGAAGGGGATAAAGAGAGTGTAAAATTTATAGGGAATAAGTTTACTGAGTATACCAGGTAAAGTGTATGGCAGGGTTATTATTGAGAGAATTAGAGGTAAGACAGAGAGTAGGATTGCAGATGAGCAAGGAGGCTTTAGAGTGGGTAGGGGATGTGTAGATCAAGTGTTTACAGTGAAGCATATATGTGAACAGTATTTAGATAAAGGTAGAGAAGTTTTTATTGCATTTATGGATTTAGAAAAGGCATATGATAGAGTGGATAGGGGAGCAATGTGGCAAATGTTGCAAGTGTATGGAATAGGTAGTAAGTTACTGAAGGCTGTAAAGAGTTTTTATGAGGATAGTGAGGCTCAGGTTAGGGTGTGTAGGAGAGAGGGAGATTACTTCCGGTAAAAGTAGGTCTTAGACAGGGATGTGTAATGTCACCATGGTTGTTTAATATATTTATAGATGGGGTTGTAAAAGAAGTAAATGCTAGGGTGTTGGGGAGAGGGGTGGGATTAAATTATGGAGAATTAAATGCAAAATGGGAGTTGACACAGTTACTTTTTGCTGATGATACTGTGCTTATGGGAGATTCTAAAGAAAAGTTGCAAAGGTTAGTGGACGAGTTTGGGAGAGTGTGTAAAGGTAGAAAGTTGAAAGTGAACATAGATAAGAGTAAGGTGATGAGGGTATCAAACGATTTAAATAAAGAAAAATTGGATATCACATTGGAGAGGGGGATTATGGAAGAAGTAAATGTTTTCAGATATTTGGGAGTTGACGTGTCAGCGGATGGGTTTATGAGGTTAACCATAGAATTGGTGAAGGAAAAAAGGTGAGTGGTGCATTGAGGTATCTGTGGAGACAAAAAACGTTATCCATGGAGGCAAAGAAGGGAATGTACGAAAGTATAGTGGTACCAACACTCTTATATGGGTGTGAAGCATGGGTTGCAAATGCTGCAGCGAGGAGGAGGCTGGAGGCAGTGGAGATGTCCTGTCTAAGGGCAATGTGTGGTGTAAATATTATGCAGAAAATTCGGAATGTGGAAATTAGGAGAAGGTGTGGAGTTACTAAAAGTATTTGTCAGAGGGCTGAAGAGGGGTTGTTGAGGTGGTTTGGTCATTTAGAGAGAATGGATCAAAGTAGAATGACTTGGAGAGCGTATAAATCTGTAGGGGAAGGAAGGCGGGGTAGGGGTCGTCCTAGAAAAGGTTGGAGGGAAGGGGTAAAGGAGGTTTTGTGGGCGAGGGCTTGGACTTCCAGCAAGCATGTGTGAGCGTGTTAGATAGGAGTGAATGGAGACGAATGGTTTTTAGGACATGACGATCTGTTGGAGTGTGAGCAGGGTAACATTTTGTGAAGGGATTCAGGGAAACCAGTTAATTGATTTAGTTAGACTTGAGTCCTGGAAATGGGAAGTACAATGCCTGCACTTTAAAGGATAGGTCTGAGATAGTGACAGCTGGGAGGGACTTTTCTCAGCTGTCGTATCTGAGCTCCTCTGCAAAGACAGTGATTATGTATGAGTGTGGTGAAAGTGTTGAATGATGATGAAAGTATTTTCTTTTTGGGGATTTTCTTTCTTTTTGGGTCACCCTGCCTCGGTGGGAGACGGCCGACTTGTTGAAAAAAAAAAAAAAAAATTATCTGTGGTATACAGAATGAGGATTTGGTGTGGGTGTAATATGGCCCTTTTTGTTTGGTGCAGTTTTTTAAGAAATATGAAGTTTTACATTACAATTTCTGACAGCTGTTGTTCAGATTTATTTTTTATTTAAAGTTTTCTTGCTTGCTACTGGATAAAATATGTCGATGTATTACTGTATATAAATACTGTATACTTGCAGTGACAAGTTCTATCCAATGGCTCCAACCTCCTCATCCCTAAAAAGAAAAAAAAACTGACTGCATGTCAACTTTAACTAAAATGCCCCTAAATTTGGCCAAGGTTCTGTGTATATAGTTAAGATAATCAAGCACCCACATATACAATATTTTGAATACTGTATATCATTTCACATTTATAATTTTATTTTTTGAACTTAAAAGAATTTCATACAAAAGTTTCTGAGTATGAGAAATGTTTTCATATATTTTTTCATGTGAATCTCATGTCATTTCAGATGTGGCTGGTGTTCCTATATCTCTTATAAAAGGAATGTGGTTGAAAGACACATGAAAGAAAAGCACATTGCAAAGAAGGCATTTGACTTTATAATAAGGGAACCTGAGGATCCTGATGCTCCAAAGAAAAGTGAAGATGGCCAAGTTGAAGTAAGAATGTTTAAGTTATGATGCTTTTATTTTTCAGAATAGGAACATAACTGTTCCCTGATTTCTTGTCTCTCCCTTTGTTGATCTCCTCTTCTATCTCATCCAGGGGGATGTCTTGCTGTTGCATGGCACATACAACTTTAGTTTCTTATCCATAAATATAATAATACTATAATTCCATTGTCTTTCTACTGTCCCCTGTCTACATTTCTACCCTCCCTTTTGCCTCTCCCTTCCCTTCTCTCCCCATCCCCCTCAGCCTGTCTCCCTTCACCCTTCCCTCCCTCTTTTCCTCTCTTTGTTCCTTGTGGCCACATTTGAGGGTTGTACCCTGGAAGCCTAGCCTGAGTTAGACATTCTTCTTGACTACTTGATCCACCAGGCTCCTAACCTACATAGTTATCACAACCTGACTGAGTTGTCACTTTTTTCTTCATCAAACTGGCTGTCTCCCACCAAGGTAGGGTGACCCAAAAAAAAAGAAGAAACAGTTTCTTCATCATTCACTCCACTGTCTGTCTTGCCTGAGAGGTGCCGATAGTGCAGTTCAAAACTGCAGATATCCCCACCCCTCCTTCAGAGTGTAGGCACTGTACTTCCCTCCTCCAGGACTCAAGTCTGGCAAACCAGTTTCCCTGAATCCCTTCATACATGTTCCCTTGGCCGCATTCCAACAGCACGTCAAGTCAAAAACCAGTTCCCTCCATTCACTTTTATTTAACAATATCTAACTATAAGATATACAGTAGATAGTCATTTAGCACGATAGTTTCGTCAAGTCAAAAACCAGTTCCCTCCATTCGCTTTTATCTAACAATATCTAACTATAAGATATACAGTAGATCGTCATTTAGCACGGTAGTTACATTCCTGAAAACGTCGTGTTAGATAATTTCGTGTTACATAATTAAAAGAACTTATAGGAAAAATAGGGTTACGTTCCTGGGAGTCCCCAAAAAGCCAAACAAGTTTTTTTTAGACCAACAGATCTTGCAAAAATTTAAGGTGAATATGTAATTGTAGTTCATTGTCGTGATATATTACTGCTTAAGACTACAAATGCAATAGAAATAATAGTAGTATTTCTTACCTTAAATTGTGGGTAATGATGTTTGTGGATGGTTGTGAAGAGAGTGGATATGGATGGTGTGGTCCTACTGGGCTGAGGTGGATGGTTGTTGGTTGTCGGCAGAAGTGGATGGTAGAGGTTCTGGTACTGAAGTCGATGGTTGTATTGGAGTGTGCATAAATGCTGTAATAGATCTCTGGTCTCTTTTACCCTGCAGTACATTATACAGCTGACGGTAAGACATCATCAACTGGTCTAGACCCAGTTTCAAAGCACTGCTTCTAGATTTGTTATTGTATAATTATACTATTACTATCAATAAATAATATCTACCTATCATATTTATTCCAGGATAATATTAGGTATAACATAAATAATGTAGAAGCATGATAAAGATGCATAAATTAATAAAAACTGACATATAGGTATTGAAGGGTGGGCAGGGCTGAGAGGGTGAAGGTGAAGGAGTGTCTCAGTTGCGCATGGACCATCATGGCGTGAGGATATGTTAGCTCACGGCACTATAAAGTATTGTAAAATAATACTATTACTATCAATAAAGGTTATCTACCTATCATATTTATTCCAGAATAATATTAGGTACAACATAAATATCGTAGAAGCATGATAAAGATGCACAAATTAATAAAAACTTATATTATATAGGGGTGTTGGAGGGTAGGCGGGGCTATGAGGGAGACGGGCTTGCAGTCTCCCTCAGCTCAGTTACTCACGGACCACCATGGTGTGTGGAAGTGTGAGCTCACCGCACTAAAATATTGTATAATAATACGTACTTATTACTATCAATAAGTAATCTACCTATCATATTTATTCTAGAATAATATTAGGTACATATAACGTAAATAACGTAGCAGCATGATAAAGACGCCCAAATTAATAAAAATATGACATAGATAATGAAGGTTGGAGGGCAGCGTCAGCCCATAAACAAAGCCAGCCTGCCCCATACACCAGCCAGGATACTTCCCCACACACCAGACAGGATACTTCCCCACACACCAGCCAGGGTACTTCCCCCACACACCAGCCAGGGTACTTCCCCCACACACCAGCCAGGGTACTTCCCCCACACACCAGCCAGGGTACTTCCCCCACACACCAGCCAGGGTACTTCCCCACACACCAGCCAGGGTACTTCCCCACACACCAGCCAGGGTACCTCCCCACACACCGGCCAGGGAACTTCCCCACACACCGGCCAGGGGACTTCCCCACACACCGGCCAGGGGACTTCCCCACACACCGGCCAGGGACTTCCCCACACACCGGCCAGGGGACTTCCCACACACCGGCCAGGGGACTTCCCCACACACCGGCCAGGGGACTTCCCCACACACCGGCCAGGGTACTTCCCCACACACCGGCCAGGGTACTTCCCCACACACCGGCCAGGGTACTTCCCCACACACCGGCCAGGGTACTTCCCACACACCGGCCAGGGTACTTCCCCACACACCGGCCAGGGTACTTCCCCACACACCGGCCAGGGTACTTCCCCACACACCGGCCAGGGTACTTCCCCACACACCGGCCAGGGTACTTCCCCACACACCGGCCAGGGTACTTCCCCACACACCGGCCAGGGTACTTCCCCACACACCGGCCAGGGTCTTCCCACACACCGGCCAGGGTCTTCCCCACACACCGGCCAGGGTACTTCCCCACACACCGGCCAGGGTACTTCCCCACACACCGGCCAGGGTACTTCCCCACACACCGGCCAGGGTACTTCCCCACACACCGGCCAGGGTACTTCCCCACACACCGGCCAGGGTACTTCCCCACACACCGGCCAGGGTACTTCCCCACACACCGGCCAGGGTACTTCCCCACACACCGGCCAGGGTACTTCCCCACACACACGATTTTATTTGAGTGGGACTTGCGCATGAGTGAATTGAATTTTTTTTTTTTTTAAACAACTCGGCCGTCTCCCACCGAGGCAGGGTGACCCAAAAAGAAAGAAAATCCCCAAAAAGAAAATACTTTCATCATCATTCAACACTTTCACCACACTCATACATAATCACTGTCTTTGCAGAGGCGCTTAGATACGACAGCTGAGAATAGTCCCTCCCAGCTGTCACTATCCCAGACCCCTCCTTTAACCCTTTGACTGTCGCAACCCTCAATCCTGAGTGCTCTCCTGTTGTCGCAAAATTTAAAAAAAAAAAAATTCTCATGAAATGATAGAGAATCGTTTCCCAATGGTAAAGACACCAAAAGTTTGAAATTTGATTGAAAACTCACGGAATTACGCTCTCGCAAAGTTAGTGATCTCAGTAATATACAGTGGTACCCCGACTTACGATGGTCCCCAAACTCACCCTTTTATGTAAGTTTATTTTTTTAAATGCTTTTGTAAGTGTAATTTTGGGGGTCTAAACGGACTAGTCTATTTTACATCATTTCTTATGGAGATAAATTCGTTTGGTAATGGCACTTGAACAGCATTCTGGAATGAAAAAATATCGTAAGTCGGGGTACCACTGTATATGCATCAGCAATTTCGCCAAATTTGAGCCCTATTTTCGGTAAATTCCATTGTTCCAGTTGACCAAACTCATAAATATTTCTTTAGAACTCCATTTGTTCTATCGATTGAGTACAAGAAACCACCAATTTATTGATTTCAACTACCAATAAAGTGTTCAGAAATTGGCAATTTGGCCAATTTCATGCAAAATAAAAAAGTTGGCAATTTCAAAATAGGGTCCGGAATAAACAATGCAAACATTCCTGGCACTAAAATAAGATGTTATCTGTTCATTAGTCACGTCTTTAGGCCCCTCTTATATTACTTTTGCTTTCTATTTTGATTTTTAATTCACATAAAAAATAGAAGATTTACCGTTATGCAGACTATTGCATTATTATAAAAATGGTATAAATAATATCAGTGCACTTGTGAAAGAATATGTGTATTGGAGGCGTGGCATGATTTGTTTACTCTTGAACATTTGCAAACATTTAACATTTCTCCTACTTTGAGCTCAATTTCAATGTCGTTTTCATTATAAAACTAATCAAAATCATCTATATTTCTGTAGTATGTTGTCCCTTCTATCAAATGAGACCATAAAATAGAGAATACAACCATAAACACTATACGAAAATGCACCTCAAAGTCGGCGTTTTAATCCAAAAAATGGTCGGAGTTTTTTTCTCTCATTATGTACTGCGTACTGCAGGATTTTTTTTATACACTGACCACACAGACCCATTCTCTCATATGTGGGCCTACCAGCTTTCTCCCGTTTGATTTGAAGCCGTTAGAATTTAGGCGTATTGATACGTCCGAAACAGTGGCTCGTAAGACGTATATATACGACCGAAACAGTCAAAGGGTTAAAGTGCAGGCATTGTACTTCCCATTTCCAGGACTCAAGTCCAACTAAATCAATTAATTGGTTTCCCTGAAGCCCTTCACAAAATGTTACCCTGCTCACACTCCAAACAGATCGTCATGTCCCAAAAACCATTCGTCTCCATTCACTCCTATCTAACACGCTCACACATGCTTGCTGGAAGTCCAAGCCCCTCGCCCACAAAACCTCCTTTACCCCCTCCCTCCAACCTTTTCTAGGACCACCCCTACCCCGCCTTCCTTCCCCTACAGATTTATACGCTCTCCAAGTCATTCTACTTTGATCCATTCTCTCTAAATGACCAAACCACCTCAACAACCCCTCTTCAGCCCTCTGACAAATACTTTTAGTAACTCCACACCTTCTCCTAATTTCCACATTCCGAATTTTCTGCATAATATTTACACCACACATTGCCCTTAGACAGCACATCTCCACTGCCTCCAGCCTCCTCCTCGCTGCAGCATTTGCAACCCATGCTTCACACCCATATAAGAGTGTTGGTACCACTATACTTTCGTACATTCCCTTCTTTGCCTCCATAGATAACGTTTTTGGTCTCCACAGATACCTCAACGCACCACTCACCTTTTTTCCTTCATCAATTCTATGGTTAACCTCATCCTTCATAAACCCATTCGCTGACACGTCAACTCCCAAATATCTGAAAACATTTACTTCTTCCATAATCCCTCTCCAATGTGATATCCAATTTTTCTTTATTTAAATCGTTTGATACCCTCATCACCTTACTCTTATCTATGTTCACTTTCAACTTTCTACCTTTACACACACTCCCAAACTCGTCCACTAACCTTTGCAACTTTTCTTTAGAATCTCCCATAAGCACAGTATCATCAGCAAAAAGTAACTGTGTCAACTCCCATTTTGCATTTAATTTCCCATAATTTAATCCCACCCCTCTCCCAAACACCCTAGCATTTACTTCTTTTACAACCCCATCTATAAATATATTAAACAACCATGGTGACATTACACATCCCTGTCTAAGACCTACTTTTACCGGGAAGTAATCTCCCTCTCTCCTACACACCCTAACCTGAGCATCACTATCCTCATAAAACTCTTTACAGCCTTCAGTAACTTACTACCTATTCCATACACTTGCAACATTTGCCACATTGCTCCCCTATCCACTATCATATGCCTATTCTAAATCCATAAATGCAATGAAAACTTCTCGACCTTTATCTAAATACTGTTAACATATATGCTTCACTGTAAACACTTGATCTACACATCCCCTACCCACTCTAAAGCCTCCTTGCTCATCTGCAATCCTACTCTCTGTCTTACCTCTAATTCTTTCAATAATAACCCTGCCATACACTTTACTTGGTATACTCAGTAAACTTATTCCCCTATAATTTTTACACTCTCTTTTATCCCCCTTCCCTTTATATAAAGGAACTATACATGCTCTCTGCCAATCCCTAGGTACCTTCCCTTCTTTCATACATTTTTTTTTTTTTTTTTTTGTTTCAACAAGTCGGCCGTCTCCCACCAAGGCAGGGTGACCCAAAAAGAAAGAAAATCCCCAAAAAGAAAATACTTTCATCATCATTCAACACTTTCACCACACTCATACATAATCACTGTCTTTGCAGAGGAGCTCAGATACGACAGCTGAGAAAAGTCCCTTCCAGCTGTCACTATCTCAGACCCCTCCTTTAACCCTTTACCGGGCACTCCCCTGAAAATGATAATTTCAAAATGTATTTCATATGAGTGGATAGAGTAGCTCAATGTAAGGATAATGAGCATATATAATTGAAATTCTAAAAATAACTTTTCGCGCAATTGCCAATATTCAAGGACCGTATTTTTAAGGTCCCGCCCGGTAAAGGGTGTCAAATTCTGAATGTTGCAAATTTGCAATTGTTACTGAAACACCAAATAAGTATTTTTCTAATTTATTATACTAGTAGACAATATCAAAAACATAAATGGAACTTGTTTAAAAGCAATTTGTAAGTATAAAAAAAATATAAACATGTACCAAAAAGAAAGATGCACACATTGCAAAGGGATAAAACTTTCAAGTTACATATTCCTGAATTCCCTGAGTAAGAACAATCATTATAGATAACTAATTACTAGAATGAAAGGCTATGAAGCAATTTGTTTCCTTCTTGATGCATAGGTTAACTTTGCATGTTGAACAGAAAAATGAGGTTGTAACATGACGTTTCTTTGTGCTGCAATACTTGCATGACAATGTCTTTCCTTTTGATGGCCAGTGAGGTAGCATGTTATCCAACCTCACACTGTCATCAGGCCTAGCTGCATGTTGGTAGTGCATTGAAGATGGCAATTGCAAGGCTTGCAAACCATCATCACTGTTACCACTGGAAGTACTTGTTGAAGGTCTTGGATTTGATCTTATGTTGCTGCGTCCATACTTTTGTCCTTTGGATCTTGCAGTGACAGAGACTTCAAGCCTGAATTGCTTCAGTGGCATGCATTTGGCTTTTAGTGACCGACAATCACGGCAGTGAACAAGCCATGCATTCACAACAGAAAGATCAATAACATAGGCAAACAGCCGCATGTACCAACGTTTAGATTTCATTGGTGTTTTGTACATATGTACCAACATATTACTTTTGTCAATACCTCCCATGTGTGCATTATAGTTCTTGATGACTGCAGGGCACTGGAAGTTGTCTTTAGTCTTAGATTCCTTGTTATATCTTTCAATAAGAGTCACAGGTTCCACTCCCACATCATTTGTCACTAAAGTCACAGCTTTGTTGTCTTTCCACCTTACAACAAGGATACCATCATTGGTTTTGAATTCAAAAGTGCCTCTAGGCACTATGTTCTTTTCCATTAGTTTGACAGGCATCAGTTCTGGTTTACCACATCTATTTTCACATACTGTTCCAGTGTACCTGCAGTTATACTTGTCTCTTAGTACCTTGACCAAAGGTACTCCTCGATCACAATACCTTTCTTTTTCTTGGCTAATTAAGGCTTTTTGGATGGCCTATCTTCCTCCTCATCATCACTTGACACCTGTGCATCAGGTGCCAAGTATTCATCACCACTGTCAAGTAATTCCAGGTCATCTGGCTCTGGATCTGAGTCACTTTCCTCCAAAATGCAGAGATATTTGGACTTTTCTTTGGAGGATTCACCATAGAACAATTTCTCATTGATCTGGAATGACAATAAGAATGTTCTGTACACACCCAGACCACTACAGAATTCATATATGCACTAGAAATTTTTATATAAATATTTATTGACTGAAATTTTAAATGTGGCCGTGACGGGCGGGACCGTATTTTAACGGTCCTCTTTTGTTGCATTTTTTCAATTGCATGGTACACTCATATTATGCATATCTAACTTCTGATATATATCTCAAAACATGCCTAAACTATTCATTTACACACTGGACACAACAATCAGTACTTACCGACATTGTATAGAGTATAATCACAATGTTTATGAGTGGAACTAGAGCAAAAATCCGGCTCTGGGTGACGCCAAGCGAGAAGTGTTTACATTTTGGTCTCTCAACCAATGGGAAGCGAGCAGACGCGGTCTCACGCAGCTGGAGCGACTCGCAGAAGGCTTGTGATTGGTCAGAAATAGAGAACGGGAACCTAGATGCGCAGGGGCAGTAGGAGGACCGGCGCAAAAACCATGCTTTCAGGACCGTATTTTGACGGTCCTGCCCGGTAAAGGGTTAAAGTGCAGGCATTGTACTTCCCATTTCCAGGACTCAAGTCCAACTAAATCAATTAACTGGTTTCCCTGAATCCCTTCACATAATGTTACCCTGCTCACACTCCAACAGATCGTCATGTCCCAAAAACCATTCGTCTCCATTCACTCCTATCTAACACGCTCACACATGCTTGCTGGAAGTCTAAGCCCCTTGCCCACAAAACCTCCTTTACCCCTTCCCTCCAACCTTTTCTAGGACGACCCCTACCCCGCCTTCCTTCCCCTACAGATTTATACGCTCTCCAAGTCATTCTACTTTGATCCATTCTCTCTAAATGACCAAACCACCTCAACAACCCCTCTTCAGCCCTCTGACAAATACTTTTAGTAACTCCACTCCAGCACTATATCCCCCCCTGCTTTTAACATTTCTGTCATGATCCCGTCAGTTCCAGCTGCTTTACCCCTTTCATTCTACGTAATGCCTCACGCACCTCCCCCACACTCACATCCTGCTCTTCTTCACTCCTAAATGATGTTGTACCTCCCTGGCCTGTACATGAAATTACCGCCTCCCTTTTTTCATCGACATTTAAAAGTTCCTCAAAATATCCCCGCCATCTACCCAATACAGTGGTACCCCGACTTACGATATTTTTTCATTCCAGAATGCTGTTCAAGTGCCATTACCAAACAAATTTATCTCCATAAGAAATTATGTAAAATAGACTAGTCCTTTTAGACCCCCAAAATTACACTTACAAAAGCATTTAAAAAAATCAACTTACATAAAAGGGTGTGTTTGGGGACCATCGTAAGTCGGGGTACCACTGTACCTACAGCTCCCCATCTACTAACTCCCCTACTCTGTTTTTAACTGACAAATCCATTCGTTCCCTAGGCTTTCTTACATTGTTTATCTCGCTCCAAAAATTTTTCTTGTTTTCATAAAAATTTCTTGACAGAGCCTCTCCCATTCTTTCATTCGCTCTTCTTTTGCACTCTGTCACCACTCTCTTCACCTTTCTTTTACTCTCCATATACTCTGCTCTTCTATTAACACTTCTGTTTTGTAAAAACCTCTCATAAGCTACCTTTTTCTCTTTTATCACACCCTTTACTTCTTCATTCCACCACTCCTCTTTCCTCCTGCACCCACCCTCCTATAGCCACAAACTTCTGCCTCACATTCTAATACTGCATTTTTAAAACTATCCCAACTCTTCAACCCCCCACTACTCATACTTGCACTAGCCCACCTTTCTGCCAATAGTTGCTTATATCTCACCCTAACTTCCTCCTCCCTTAGTTTATACACTTTTACCTCTCTCTTACTTGCTGCTGCCATTTTCTTTTTGTCCCATCTACCTTTTACTCTAACTGTAGCTATAACTAAATAATGATCCGATATATCTGTTGCCCCTCTATAAACATGTACATCCTGAAGCCTACCCATTAACCTTTTATCCACCAATACATAATCCAACAAACTACTTTCCTTACGTGCTATATCATATCTTGTATATTTATTTATCCTCTTTTTCATAAAATATGTATTACTTATTACCAAACCTCTTTCTACACATAGCTCAATTAATGGTTCCCCATTTACATTTACCCCTGGCACCCCAAATTTACCTACTACTCCCTCCACAACATTTTTACCCACTTTAGTATTAAGATCCCCAACCACAATTACTCTCTCACTTGGTTCAAAACTCCCTACACACTCACTCAACATTTCCCAAAATCTCTCTCTCTCTCCTCTACACTTCTCTCTTCTCCAGTTGCATAAACACTTTCTATAACCCACTTTTCACATCCAACCTTTATTATACTCCACATAATCCTTGAATTTATACATTTATATTCCCGCTTTACCTGCCATAACTGATTATTCAACATTATTGCCACTCCTTCTTTAGCTCTAACTCTATTTGAAACCCCTGACCTAATCCCATTTATTTCTCCCCACTGAAACTTTCCTACCCCCTTCAGCTTTGTCTCACTTAGAGCCAGGACATCCAGCTTCTTTTCATTCATAACATCTACAATCATCTCTTTCTTATCATTTGCACAACATCCACGCACATTCAAACATCCCACTTTGACGGTTTTCTTCTTTTTCTTTTTAGTAAGCTATACAGGAAAAGGGGTTACTAGCCCATTGTTCCCGGCATTTTAGTTGACTTTTACAACACGCATGCTTACGGAGGAAAGATTCTTATTCCACTTCCCCATGGATATGAAAGGAAAAGCAATAAGAACAAGAACTATTAAGATAAAATCAAAGAAAACTCAGATGAGTGTGTATACATAAATGTGTACATGTATGTGTAGTGTGACCTAAGTGTAAGTAGAAGTAGCAAGACGTACCTGAAATCTTACATGTTTATGAAGACAGAAAAAAGACACCAGCAATTCTACCATCATGTAAAACAAATACAGGCTATCGTTTTACACTCACTTGGCAGGACGGTAGTACCTCCCTGGGTGGTTGCTGACTACCAACCTACTATGTATATATAAAATGTGTGCTCAAATTTTATTTTTATTCATTTTGTTTTGTCATTGCTATAACTATTATTATTATCATTTATTATTATCTATGTTTTCTTTGGCATGGCAGGAACATGTAACATATGTTCCTGCACCAGTTCCCCAAGAACCTCAATGGCAGTGTGGGCTATGCAAGTTTAGCTCTGTGACTCAGCAAGAGATGGTCAATCATACTAGTCTGAAGCATGCTATTAAGAGCCAATTCAAGTGTGGGTATTGTAGCGTCAGATCATCTGTTCGTACCAGCTTTGATGCACACTTTGCTGCAAAGCATCCATCGCAGCCTTTTCGGGTTAGTCTTTTGTTTTAACGTCAGTATCTAGTTGGGTTCAAATTTGTAATTCATTTAACATTTACTACATCTGTTATACACAACTTTATGCAGAAATTATAAAAAAAGTGATTGTCAAGAATTTTTTTTTTATCTCAGTGGCTATCTTCCACCTAGGCAGGGTGACCCAAAGAAGGAAACGCATTTACTATCATCCATTCAATTGCTGTCTTGCTAGAAATGTGCTGTATATCACAGTTCATATTACCCTTTGATTTCAACATCCCTACCCTTCCTTCAGAGTGCAGGCACTGTCCTTCCCAACTTTTTTTTTTTTTTTTTTGTGGTCACCCTGCATTGGTGGGAGACGACCATTGTTGTAAAAAAAAGTTATGCGTAGGGAAACTTTAAGTTTTATTAAAGTATTGCCAACAGGTCTTTTAGAAAGGCTCTTAGTGCAGCGCAAACCTTTGTTATAGATGATGTTTTGCTCTGTGTAGAACTGGTGTGTTAAAGCTTTTAACCAGAGGGATATGTTGTCTTTAATAAAGGTTTCCTTTGTAACAAGGTACTATGTTGTTTATAATAAAATCTTGCTCTATACCAAGTGCCTTTCATATCATATTTTATTAGCTGTACGTAATTGTTTTTATTAATTATTGTAAATGCAAGTCCAAATTTTTTAGATTTTTCTTGTTATATTCCTTAGCATATAAGGTTATTACTGAACAGTAATAGTTAGTGTAAATATGTAAAATGGATGTATCTTCCTCTCTCACCTCCAGGTTATTTGTCCTCTATGAATAGCAAGGAAAAGTTGAAAAAAAAAATCTAATGTATTCCTGTTTTTAATTGCACCATAAAGTAATATTAAGCACGGCTACTTTCCTGGCTAAATAACAAAAAAAGGCACAATACCGTGACTGGAACAATACACAAATAACCCGCACATAGAAACTCGGGGGTCCACTGTATTTACAATAGATTGAGCCATGTGTACCTAAAAGTTGCTCAAAAAAATCAAGGAAAAAATTCCCAATGTTGGGTAGTTAGAAATGGGAGACCTCTCACTAGACATTAATGCAGACAAAATCACTTTATCCATTAGCTTTCAAGAAGTGGAAAGTTCTTTCATACAACAAAGAAAAAATCACTATGGATGTATGTAGTCTTTTCTGAACAGATTTGGTAGTAAATGATAGAAGTGTTGTATGATCCACTGAACCCAAACTCACATCACCATAGGTGTTCACATTCCCACTTAAATCCACTGTTGTTTCATCTTTGTACACTAACCATGTCTTTGCACTAAAGTATTGCCTATTTGCCATGCGATAGAATTTCTCATTGCTATCTTCCAACGTAGAGGAGCAAGTAGAATGCAGGCTGTTATTTCGGTGAGAAAGATCATCTGACTTTAACACACAATATTAAGTTTTAAACTAAAAATTATTGGTTGCCACTACAGTAATATACTTGTGTTGTATAATATGAATCCTTTAAAACTTCATCTCAGTTACATCTATGTACGTATAATCAATTTGGTGCATTTTTAACAGGTGCTTTGTATGTATTACCGCTTGGATTCTGAAGATATTGAACCTCTGCATCAAGGAGGTACTCCTCACTGTCATGAACCTCTTTGGAAACGAAATGATCCAGAACGTATTCGTCATATCCGTGGTATTCTAATTGAAGATGACCCTGAAAGGAAAAGGGTAATTTTTATATACTAAACACTATTACAGTATAGTGCCTGCACTCTAAAGGAGGGGTTTGGGATATTTCCTGTTTAGAGAGACATCTAAACTGTCATATTTATGTGCTTCTGGCAAAATGGTGATCGTGTGAATGATGGTGAAAGTCTTTGTTTTTTCTGGATCACCTTACCTTGGTGGGAGATGGCCAGCTTGTTAAAAAAATGAATCGCAGTGTAAGTATGCATCTCTACTGTCGGGAACTTTATGGTGTTTGCCCTATTAAAAATGACGATTGAGTGAATGATGATGAATGCGTTTCCTCTTTCTTCAGTCGGAGATGGCTGGTGGTTTAAAGAAATAGGCATGTATACAGTGGACCCCCGAGTTACGAGCATAATTCATTCCAGAAGGCTGCTCAAGTGCCATTACGAACGAATTTTCTCCCTTAAGGAATAATGTCAAGTAGGTTAGTCCATTTCAGACTCCCAAAAATACACTTACAAAAGCACTTACAATATTACACTTACATAATTGTACGATTTCCGAGGTGCTCGTAACTCGGGGGTCCACTGTACATGGAAATCAGATTGGAGGGAGGAGGAAGGAAGTGAATGTATCTAGATATTTGAGAGTAGATGTATGAGCAGTTAGGTGTTTGAAAGACTAGGGGAGTCATTAAATAGACAAGGTAGGGGAAAAAGTAGGCAGAATGTTGAAGAATTTTTGGAAAGTAAGAAGTTTATCAGTAGAGATAAAAGGGGTGAATGTACCAGAGGATAGTGATGCCACCATTTTTTAATGAGTAATCACTTTTTGAATGTTTCAGAGAGAAAGAGACTTGTGGCAGTGGAGATGTCATGTTTAAGACTAATGTGTGGTAAAGGGTGCAGAAATTAGAACACAACATTTTGATATGAACAGTACAGTGCACAGAATGACCAGCCTCTTTTAAGGCAGGAAAAATTGCAGATCTTGAGAATGTACAGTGAATCTTCACTTCATGTATAAATTCAGTAGAGCACCTAAATTATTGGGACTGTTTGCAGTCCCTTGACCTGAACTCCTTGGATTGCAAACATAAAGATATATCATAATCTATACCTGGAAAATCCTAGAGGAATTGGCCCCAAATCTGCACAGATATCACTGTATGCAAGAAAGAGGCTCGGTGTATGGTGTAAAAATTCCCCCGGTAAAAGAAGGGGTGTAATGAGTACACTGAGATAACGCCTAAGTGTAAGAGACCCAAAACTTTTCAGTAGGCTCCCATTACATATAAGGAGGATTATCAACAGTCCTCTTGCTGTCTTCCAGAGGGAACTTTGTAGGCTTCTTGAACCTGCCTGATCAGCCAGGCTGTGATTCATACATTGGACTGAGTGTGGCCAGCAGTAATAACCTAGTTGATCAGGCCTTGATCCACCAAGGGGCCTGATCATTGACACTCAAAAACATCCTTTAGGTATCCTTCAGGAATTGTTAAGATGCTTCTATCATTTATAAAGGATAATTCAAAATATTACCAAGAAGAGGGCAGATGGAACAAGGTGTAAGAGACATTCCTGAAAGGCTTGGAGGGAGGTTTCATGTGAGCTTGTGCATCCGACCTTTCATATCACCAGTGTCTTCTAATTTCTATGCTCCTTATGCTTTTGATAAATTTCATACAACAGTGCATGTGAAATATGAAGTACAGTGGAACCTCGGTTTTCATATGCCCTAGTTTGTATGTAAAACTATAATTATTCTCTATAAAATGTATTTTTTGTTAATATTTTTGGGTGTCTGGAACGGATTAATTGAATTTACATTATTTCTAATGGGAAATATTAACAAAAAATACATTTTATAGAGAATAACTATAGTTTACGTACAAACTAGGGCATACAAAACCAGGTTCCACTGTACAAATAGTGCAATACCTTTACAGTACCAGAATTACAATTTCACACAAAGATTGTGTTATTCATTTTACAAATTTTCACTATATTACCAAGAAATATGACATTTCTGATTATTAAAAACTGAGTTCTTGGGAATATAGTATGCACTTGCAATTATGTATGGTTTTATTTCTTTTTCTGTACTGCAGGACTGGTTGAAACAAACTGGAACAGGAAGCCAGATAAGGATGAGTTTGTGTGCCCCAGATGTGGTTCCTTCAAAACTGCTTGCCTTGCTACCTTCGTTC